>LR753322.1:1406555-1437348 GCA_902729485.2 Mus minutoides
ATGTTCCAAGGTGCTTACATAAGAGGTTCAACTATGGGTCAAGCTGTACTTTCCACCGCCCTCCCTCAGCCTATATAAACTCTGTACAATCGTTGGTCTGGGTCGACACTCCTATGAGTCTCGACCCAGCATGCTGATCAGTGCACTTATCGGAGCTCCAATTAAAATTCCTCTTGCAGATTGCATCAAGGTCTCTCTCGTGGTTCTTGGGATACGCGAACAGCCCGTGTTTAAAATAGGAGTATTTCTGGTTTAATCTTACACTTCCATGGGTACTTTGTTCCTCCTTCTAAGAAGGATCAAAGTATCCACACTTTTCTTTTCCTTCTTCGTGAGTTTCATGTGTGTTGTGAATTGTATCTTGGGTACTCCAAGATTCTGGGCTAATATCCACTTATCAGTGAGTACATATCATGTGTATTCTTTTGTGACTGGGTTATCGCACTCAGAATGATATTTTCTAGTTTGATCCATTTGCCTAAGAATTTTATAAATTCATTGTTTTTAATAGCTGTGTAGTACTCCATCGTGTAAATGTACCACATTTTATGCATCCGTTCCTCTGTTGCAGGACATCTGAGTCCTTTCCCAGAAGATGCTCCAACATGAAATAAGGACACATGCTCCACTATGTCCATAGCAGCCTTATTTATAATAGAGGTACCACTTTTTAAAGTCACAAAAACACATTGCTTTGATAATCGTGGAGATGAAAGAGAGTCCTGCTGGTCCCTATCTTCTCTCACTCTTTACCCTATCTATTCTTTATTCATAAGGAAATTGGTGCTCAAGGACTTGAAAGAGCTTTTCCTGATGGACATAAGTATTTTGATTTGTAGAACTAGATAAAGTCTTCTCTTTATAGTTCTAGAGATGGTAATAAATCTTAAAACAATGTATTTGAAAGTTGAAAGGTCACAACTAAAGTAGTCTTCTACTACTCAAACTTCAGTGGTATGATAACTATATATGGAAATCCTAGTTTTTCTCTTCCTTTCTATCCTCCTCAACTTATATTTTTCTCATATTCTTATATTCAAAGAAACATTTTGTAGTAGCTGGTTGCTAAGAAATCCTGTAAATATAAAAAGGAAGGGTAAGCAACCAGACTGTTCATCATCAAACAATATGACAACAACTGTTGGAGAGAATGGTATTCACTCTCCCGTGTTTCTGACAATGCACTTCATATTGCCATTATGTAAATAAGCATGACATTACTGAAACAATTAAAAATAGAACTACCAGATAACCCTGCTATACTTCTCTTGAACATATGTTTACTCAAAGGACTCCATAGAGACAAAAGCATATCCATGTTTATTGGTGCTCTGTTCACATTAACTTGGAAATGTAACCAATCTAGATGTGCATCAATACATAAATGAATAAGGGAGATGGAGAGAAGAGAGAGACATGAATACTATTTGGGTGTGAAGAAAAGAAAATCATGAAATTTGCAAGAAAATGGATGCATCAAGAAAGCATATTAATTGAAGTGACCCAGACACAGAAAAGAACTGCATGATTTCTTGCATATATTAATCACAGAATATAATGTATATATCCATATATTTGACTAGGTATAAGTATGAATAAAATGTAAATTCTAAATATAAGACAAAGAGAGGACAATAGTAGGTGATGGGGTGAATGTGGAAGGTGGAATATGAAATTGAAATAGTATCTGGAAAGGGAAGCTATTAGTGGAGAACAAGGATACCAAGAGCATTTGAGATTTAGGGAGAAAGAGAACACTTGGTTCAAAAATATCATAATGATATTCATCACAGTGGATGCTGATTTTAAAAACTATTTTAAAACAAGATGATAATATAGATCAGAAGATAATGTCTTATATCTGGGTCTGATGACCTGAGTTCAACTCCTAGAACCCACATGCAAGTTGTCCTCTGACTTCCACATATGCACTGTGGCAAGTGCGTGTCCATATACACACAAATAAAATAAAATAAAATAAAATAAAATAAAATAAAATAAAATAAAATAAAAACAGGAAAAGGAATACATGTGGACAAATATACGTTATTATTGATTATAGAAAAATCAAAATGGTTGATATTCAACTGACATAGACAACAAGTAGCAAGAACAGTCGTTATGTTCCGATGGAAAAATACATACATGTATACAAACATACACCATATATTATCACCTATGTACATATATGATCAATACAGATATTTAAAATCAAGTTGTAATTAAATTTGAACATCAGACAAACTATTTTGTTTTTCATTAATTTATTTACTTACTCACTTTACATCCCAATAGCTAACACTGTCTTTCCCCAGGTCCCCTCCTCTTCTCTGAGAAGGGTGAGGCCACCCGGTATGACCCCACACACACACCATAAAAATTTTTAAGTGTCTATACATCCTAGGAAATAATTATCAAATACTGTAAATCTGCTGTTCTCAACCTATGAGTCTAGACCCCTTTCAGGGTCATATATCAAATAGTATGGATATCAGATATTTACATTATAATTCATAACAGTAGCCAAAGTACTATTATAAAATAAGAACAAAAATAATTTTATGGTTAAGGAGGTCACCACAACCCTAAATGCTGGCAGCTTTAGGAAGGTTGAGAACTCTGCTTATTGGAAATGCAAATTAAACTCAGCATTCTGTAGTTTATCTGATAACCACACATAATGATTAAAGAGATGAAGAAAAAAAGGAAACTAAGAACAGGATTCGGAGAAACTTAAGGGCATTGAACTTGATGAGTGAAAAGTTTCAGTGTGTGTGGAAAAAGAATTGAGAAAACTGTTGCAATTTATTACAGTGTAGAATCTCTTTAAAGTATATTAGAAGATACATGAAAATATTTCCTTTGATCATATTTGGCTACCAAACTACAGCTTTTTAGCCTGGGACTCCATGAACTTGCTCAATGTCTGTCCCTAGTATTTCTTTGCTTTATCAGTACACCTTGGTTTGATTTCAAACATCATTGTGTAACCATTCATGAGTCTAATTCTGTCAAGTTTCTGCTTCACTTGATCATTCTCTTCTCACTAACCTTTTTCATAATTCCTTGTATATAAGAACCGTAGGTTACTTATTAAAGCTAAACATTCAATCTGTAGATACTTTCTGGCTTTCATTTTCCTGGATGCTTAATAGTGCTACTTGCTAATTTAGAATTGTGTGACAGATTATTGGAATTAATTTAACTAACCAGTACCTCAGCTGGAACCAACAGAACAGAGACAAAGGTTTGTTTTTTTGTTTGTTTTTTGTTTTGATTTGTTTTCTGATACTGATAATGTTAGAGACATTTTGGAATTTTAAGTTTGAAAATCTGTAGCCATACTTCTCAAACTTCTATTTTCTGTGGTTTTCAAAGTTCTTGGTGCCTTTTCAACAGCTATATTTTAAGTTTTTTATGATAAATCATATTTTCCGGAAGTTGAAACCATCTCTATATAGTCTAGTCAGACATATGGAAATATGCACCTCTGCAATTATGCTTCTATTGAACATAGTGACTCAGATTCCAGAAAATAAATAAATAACACACGTCTTCCTTATAATGATTCTACTTTTTAATTATCATTCTAAATACTCAGTACGTTTTCTATACATAATTTTAAATTACAAAAAATCCACAGCCTCTTTTCCAACAATAATGTTTCCTATTTCCACGGTTACCACTCAGGGGAAAAAGTTGTTAAATTAACTCTTGAAATGCATTCTTTGGGAAGATTAAAAGACAGAATGATAAAAATGACATTAAATACTTACTTGGCATTATGTTCCATTAACTAAATAACAAAGATCAAATTTAAGACATACATAGCTAAATAATTACTGAATAAATAGAATGATAATGAATTGTCTTGGGAGCTGAAAGCCTGACTCTAGTTTGGATTGAGAAAATTAAATATCGATTTAAGTTGGACTTTTTTTTAATTCTGTAGACTTTACAAGTCTGAGTATGTAATAATAGTAAGATTGTTACAAATTAAAAATATAGAAATGTTTTCCTATAGAACTCTTAGCTTGACAGAATTAGAATCACAAACCGATGTTTGTATTAAACATCTTTGGACCAAAGAAAATTACAACAGATATATATTTTTAAGTACTTGTTTTTTTTAAATAAATATATGCCGCTCTCTCATCTACAGAGACTGTGATAAAGCAGAATAAAAAGCCCCAGTGACTGAGCTTCTAATTGGACTTTGAACTGATTCACCTGCTCCCAAGATAAAGCATGTAAATTAGTTGCATAGTGTTTCTGGTCTGACAAGTAGTATCTGCCTCTCATTTCACATTGGAATTACTGCCTTTACTCATACACTTTTATCTATCTGTCTTACCTGAGACTTTGCAAGACCACTCAGGAAAAAAGGAGTCTGATCTTGGATATGAGGGCCTGGTAACCAAATAACTATCCCAGTTCATCACAATTCATCCTCTTTTCTATCATAGAAACTAAAAACCACCAGACCCATTCTGACATTATTTATTATTTCTTTAGAACATCTATGTAACCAGATGGAAAGTATCAGTGATGCAGGAGAGACATTTCTCTTTTTATTAATTATGTTAACTAAATTTACTGACTAAAACAGCAGGAGTCTTCCAAAAAGGGAAGAGAAAAATGGGTCAGCTAATCAGAGTAGAATCCACGTTGAGTATGTTTGGAGTGCTGAGTATAAGGGGTAAGAACCATTTCATGACTGAGCAAGAAATAAAAAAGTATCCATCAGTATGCATTATATACTTTATAAACTTAGTTCTAGTCAACTAATAGGTATTAGTAGCTAATTAATTAATTAATAGCTAATAGGTATTGCATTTTGAGTGTGTGTGTGTGTGTGTGTGTGCATGTGCGCGCACATATGAGTACATGCTTGCTAGGCCCTATTTTAAGTGTGTTTTCTGCTTTGGTTGGATTGCTTCTCCTAATAACAATGATGAGTAAGGTATTATTTTTACGTTACTCCTAGTCTTCTCAAAGACAAAATACTTCAGATTAAAAGAATCCAAGCAGTTCAACTGTGGCTCCAACGTAAGCAGTCTGATTGGGAACCCAATGTTATTAATAAATACATCCTGTACTTAAATGTTTAAATAATTTATATATAAGCCTACTACCAACTATTCATTATACAATCTCTTGATCCATCCTATAAGACTTACTCTCTTTGAGCTCCTACTATATACCCTGTACAGTGTTAAATAGCTGGCATTTGGTTTCCAAAGCTTAAGCACTTATTTCATCCCGACCACTTTGGATCACATGCTGTGACACAGCTATTGCATACATGAATACAGAGCCTCCATGTAGAAATTGAGTAAACCTGCACAAGATCAAGCTAGTTAAAAATTCAAGCTAGAAGGGGTCTCATCTGTAACTAAGGAGATGTCAGCAGCTGGAGGAAGGAAAGTTAGTTTTCTTTAGGAGTGTGCACAATGCTAGGTTCCCTACACCAGTGGATTAGCACATGCCCATTCACACACAACCTGGGAAAAAACCAAACAAATAAATAAAATAATTCATGAAAGGATGACATGAAGTTAGAAATGAGATGAGATTAGGGTCCTGGGAGGAGCTGGAGAGAGAAGTAAGGAGTAGACATGTTCGAGATATACTGGACAGAACCACAGCTCATTTTTAAACTAAGCCATTTATTTCCTTGATTTATTTGTTTTTGAGTTTTTTTGCATATTCTGGATATTAACCATTTCTCAGGTATACAGCTGGTAGTTATTATCTTCCACTGTGAGCCTCCTCTTTTCTCAGTTTATTGTTTGCTATGTTGTACAGAAATTGGTTTTAGTTTTCTGAAGTCCCATTTGTCTGTTGGCTATGCAGGTATTTCCAGGGAGGTTCAACTTGATATAGGAAAGACTCATCATTTTCTGAACTGGGGTCCTAGCCTGAAAAAAGAAGAAAGATAATGCTGTCCCGGGATTAATACCTCCCTGCTTGCTTACTGTGGATACACTGTGACAAGATGCCTATATAACACTCCTGCTGTCAAGACTTCTCCTCCAAAATAAACTGGATTCCCTCAAATGTAGACTAAAACACATCATCCTATTAAATGATAATGGAATTAATGGAAGAATTGTTTCCTCTTAATCAATTAATTTTATATGTGAATTCATAACATACATGATAATACTATAAATCTTAGGGCTAACCACTTATTAAATATTATTTTCTGGATAGATTGTTCCCGTTCTAGCTCTAAGCAAAGTAAAGACATTAAAAAATATGTTTATTGACTCATAATATAGGAAATTATTCAGAAAAGACCTCAAGAAAGAAAATATAAACAAGTTGTGGAAGCTCCAAAGCAGGGACTGCATATGAAAAATTATGTACTATTCATTGATGGATTAACAGGAAAAGTATAGCTCAATATCAGAAAACACCTGTTTAGGTCTTACCTTGCCTGTTCAACATCTATATAACTTTATTAATATCACTTTGAGCTTCAGATTTTCATAGTGTAAAGTTGGGTAAATTTCAACTTACTTTTCCATTGAAATTTTCTAAGTTTACTTAATAACTCTGATAAAAAGGAAAAATGGCAACGCCCAAATCTAGAACACCTGAAATTCTGTCACGTGGGGCTTCCAAAATGTCATTTTTCTTTAGGTTACAATCTACCATTTATTATCAGTATATCTTTGGGTAGATTAATGAAGCTCTATGAGTCTCAAGCTTTGAAGCTATAAAATAAAGATAACAATGGTAGCTCCCTAGTAAAATTATTCCCAAGAATAAACAAAGTTCTTATATCATATGTGGTTCATAACAATTAATCAAGAAGTATTAAACACTACAACTATTATGGCAATTACATTTATGGAAAACTAAGAGAAGCATAGAAGAAAAACAACAATTTGCACCCAAGAGTAAATGATGTAGGTGCAATGGTAAGAAGTCTGCATGCAGGGTAACACAATAGGTGTGAATAGCTTATTAAATAATGTGCAAAATAGAGTGGCCATCAGCAAGGTGACAGGAGTTTCCACTGTCGTTCTCTAACAGAAATATTTTTGTAACACCTGCATAGGAACACCAGAGTTAAGAGGATCTAACATGTCAGCAAGGCAAAGGCAGTATCCTGGAGATCATGTGATGAATAGGGCTACTGCCTCCTTAGCTCACAGATTCTATTATGAGATAACACCCTGCATATCCCTATGCATAGATTGAGCATGGTCTTGCATTAAAGATAGATATAGATATAGATATAGATATAGATATAGATATAGATATAGATAATGATATAGATATAGATACAGATATAGATATAGATATATAGGCATATAGGTATATAGGCATATAGATAGATAGATAGATAGATAGATAGATAGATAGATAGATAGATAGATAGATATTAGATATTAGATATACATAGATGCATAGATATATAGATATATAGATGATATATAGATGATATATAGATATATAGATATGTAGATATGTAGATATATAGATATTTAGATATATAGATATATCTGTAGCAACTAAACAGATCTGTACTGCAGTGATAGGAAGTTCACACCTTGAATATGTCTGGGCTCTGTTCTAGGAAAAATAAATGAAAGTCATTCAACATGAGGACTTTTCTGTGGGATTGAGAAAAAGGTATTGAATTTTAACGCTTTCCTCATGTATGACGCAGTGCCAAGAGTGAAGCAGAAAAAAGAAATCTTAGGAAAGTACTGAGAGGTCCAGATAATACCTATCCAGGCTCAATGGTAAATATTTTCCCTATCAGATTCCATTCAGGAAAGAAATAATTTTGCAGACTTTTAAGATAAGAATGCTTGTCTGGCCATAGTGGCACATGCTTTTAATTCCAGCACTGGGAGGCAAAGGCAGGCAGATCTTTGTGTTCCAGGCTATCCTTGTCTACAGTGCCAGTTCCTCGACAGTCAGGACCTCACAGAGAAAACTTGTCTCAAGAGAAACCCCAAACAAACCTACAAACAAAAATGAATGCAAGGCTTCAAAAGTATAAACAAAAAAGCAAACACCACCAACAACAACAACAACAAAACCTATGGCAGATGAATGACTTCAAAGAAATGAAAAGATCTATGACTTGCCTTGCCATATGAACTGTCAGTATATTCATACATAGTACAGACATATACATGGAAGAGATAGACAATGAAATATTATTCAGTCTTACAAAAGAAGAAAGTGTCCCACTTTAAAAAAATATGTGTGCTAAGAATTTATTATGTTTTATGAAATAAACCAGACACAAGAATATAAATACTGTATGATTTCACTGTATTTGGACCATAAAATACTCCAAGTCAGAAGAACAGAGAGTAGAACAATCATTTGCAAGTACTGAACAGAGTAGAAAATGGACAAATGATGCTTACAGCATACAAATTTTTGAGTTAAGAGAATAAATAAGTTCTGGACTTCTATATTAAACATAGTGCTGATTAATAATACATATTGTGTACTAATTTGCTAAGAGAACAACTCTTTAGTTCTTAACCTACAAAAATTCTGAAGTAAAATAAATGAGGCAAGAATAATTGTTACAAAGTCATAATCATATTTATAGAATTGATAATAGTGATGTCTTCATGAATGTGTTTTTATTTCCACATTCATTAGTCGTGTGAATTAAATGTTTATAAATTTGCATATGTCATCTAGACCTCAAAAGAATGCTTTTGTTAGAAAGCAAATACTAATAATGTAGCTCTGTGAAAATAGTTAGGCTTTTTTTTATTTTTATTTTTCTAATTTAAAAATGTTGACAGTAACAATACAAATTTTATCAAAGAAAATGATATTTATAAAGAACATAACATAACATATTTATAAAGAACATAATCAGAATTGTTGAGATGGTTCAACAGGTAAAGATAGTTGCTGCCTAATGACCTGAGTTTGATCCTCAGGAGCCACATAGTAGAAGGTGAGAACAAGCTGCACAAAGTTATCTCATTACTTCCACACACATGGTAGGCATGGTAGCACACCATGTTTTCCAATTTCTCTCCCCCCCCCTCTCTCTCTCTCTCTCTCACACACACACACACACACACACACACACACACACACACACACACACACTTCACATATAAATAAGAGCCAAAGTCATAATATATGATAGACTTGTCCCTCAGTATTCTTGGAACACTGGTTCCAGGCTCCATCTAGGCTTCCAAAGCCAAGGATATTTAGGTCCTTTACATAAAATTGCATAATATATCAATATATATCTTTCATGAATTTGTATTCTGTAAATCATCTATTTATGATACCTAGAACAATTTAAGTACTAAATAAGTAGTCATTATACTATAATATTAAAAATAATGACAAGAAATATTCTGTACATATTCAATACAGATGAAAATTTTAAACTATTTTTATCTACCACTGACTGAATTGGTATGTCTTGAACTTCTCGACTTAAAATAACATTTTAATAAGTTATACCTTATTTCCTTGTTGCTCTTTCCCACCTTTCTTTGTCCCTTGTTTTTTCTGTATTTTCAAATCAGTGGCTTCACATTATTTAGCAGTAAAAAATTCCAATATAAGACTTCAGGTCTGTGCTCCATGACAAGCAATCCCTAAATATCTTATTTTTCCCAGATGTTATCCTATATTTCTATTCCTATTCATCTTCAAGAAATTAGGTAATATATGCTTCAGAAAAATTCCTGAAGCAAGAACACTTAGACCACTGTAAATTACCTTTTTAAAAGTAATTCCAGTACACTTTTGTATTATGCCTTGTCACTACAGAGGTTATACAGATGAATATTTTCCCAGCCTCCCTTGCAACTAAACCAAGCCATGGAATCCAGTAGCCCACTATGAAATTTAATAGTCATATAGTTGAACATACAGTTTTTCTCTGTTTTCAAAAAAAAAGTCACTCCTCTCAGCCTCATTTTCTTCATTCTTTTCCACTTCAGTATAAGCATGCTATATATATATATATATATATATATATATATATATATATATATATATATATATATATATAGGCTATGTTTTGGTCATAAAGGAAAACCAAAATTCTCAGAGAAAAAATAAATAAATATCATCAACAACTCTTGGATTCTGACTTCTTGCTTTGTGATTAAAAATAAGAGTTCAGGATTTCAGGATTGAAGAGATGGCTCAGGGGTTAAGAGCATTGGATAATCTTTCAAATGACCTGGGTTCAACTGCCTGGACACACATGGAGGCTCACAGGAGTCTGTAACTCAAGTTCTAGAGGATCTAATCCCCTCTTCTGGCATGTGAGAACAACAGGCACATATGTTGTGCATAGATATACACCAAAACAAACTACCCATACACATAAAAAATAAAAGTTAATTAATTAATTAACTAATTAAAATAAGGATTCTTCCAGTCCTCGGGGGAAAAACGTCTTCAAAAATTAAAATGTGTTTCTTTAAACTTTTGATATGTTGTGGCTTACTCACAAAAAAGACTCTACTCAATGTGAGCAGAGTGTTACATATCAAGAGGTAGGGTACAAATGTAACTTTTATTCACATGATTTAATTGTTATCTCAGAGGCTTACTGCTGAATAAGCTCACCCTTTCTAGTTCCTTCTGAACTCTGGCTTGCTGGTTCAACTCAGATGCTCTGGCACAAACTCCTCTCTACGCTGACTGAATCAATCTGACTTCTCTCAGCTTCTCACTGAATTGTTTTGCTTGGTCTCTAACTCTAGCAATCTGTTCTAATTTTCTGGTTCCTTCTCATTCTCTGGGTAATTCTGTCTTTACCTGTGTCTAGCATATTTTCTCTTCAACCTGTCTGCAAAACTACTCCTGTAAAACTTGCCTCTGGAGACAGCTCCAAGCTCCTCAAAGGCGACACCACTCTCAGGCCCTGTAACACGCCCAGGATATTAGGACAAGAGTATCCCAGGTTAAAAGGAGGTTGGTCACACCAGTATTCCAGGATATCAGTGGAACTTGACTGCCAAGAACTCAGAAACACCCAGAATATCAGGTTCACAGGAGCTCACAATCAAAGGATCACATTGAAAGCTGGACTCCGAGGAGTCCAGAATCAACTGGGATTATAAGGACAGGCTCCAATCAGATATATTGAGGAAAGCAAGCACCTGAGATAATCAGATGGCAGGAGGCAAGTGTAAGAACAGAAGAAACAGAAACCAGGGTTACTTGGCATCATCAGAACCAAATTCTACCACCATGGCAAGTCCTGGATATATCATCACAAGGATCAAACGTCACTTCTCATGATGATGATGGAGGAATTTAAGAAGGAATTACAGGAAAACACAGGTAAACAACTAGAAGCATTTAAAGAGGAAACAATAAAGGCCCTTAGATAGTTACAAGAAAACAATACCAAATGGGAGATGGAATTGAACAAAACCATCCAGGATCTAAAAATGGAACTAGAAACAATAAAGAAAACCCAAAAGAAGACAACCCTGGAGATAGACACCTTAGGAAAGAAATCAGGAACCATAGATATGAGCATCAGCAACATAATACAAGAGATGAATGAGAGAAAGAATCTTAGGTGCAGAAAATTCCATAGGGATCATGGACACAACAATCAAAGAAAACGCAAAATGCAAAAAGATCCTAACACAAAATATCCAAGAAATCCAGGACACAATGAGAAGACGAAATCTATGGATAATAGGAGTAGATAGGAATGAAGATTCTCAACTTAAAGGGCCAGCAAATATCTTCAACAAAATTATAGAAGAAAACTTTCCATACATAAAGAAAGAGATGCCCATAAACATACAAGAAGCCTACAGAACTCGAAATAGACTGGACCAGAAAAGAAATTCCTCCCAATGCATAATAATCAGAAACCAAATGCACTAAATAAAGACAGAATATTAAAAGCAGTAAGGGAAAAAGATCAAGTAACATATAAATGCAGGCCTCTTAGAATTACTCCAGACTTCTCACCAGAGACTATGACAGACAAAAGATCCTGGACAGATGTTATGCAGACATTAAGAGAACACAAATTCCAGCCCAGATTACTATACCCAGAAAAACGCTCAATTACCATAGATGAAAAAAACCAAAGTATTCCATGACAAAATCAAATTCACACAATATTTTTCCACGAATCTAGCCCTTCAAAGGATAATAACAGAAAAACACAAATACAAGGGCAGAAAGTACGCACTAGAAAAAGCAAGAAAGTAATCCTTCAACAAACCTAAAAGAAGACAGCCACAAGAACAGAATCCCGACTCGAAAAACAAAAATGACAGGAAGCAACAACTACTTTTCCTTAATACCTCTCAATATCAATGGACTCAATTATCCAATAAAAAGACATAGACTAACAGACTGGTTACACAAACAGGACCCAAAGTTTTGCTGCTAACAGGAAACACACCTCAGGAAAAAACACAGACACTACCTCAGAGTGAAAGGCTGGAAAACAATTTTCCAAGCAAACGGTCTGAAGAAACAAGCTGGAACAGCCATTCTAATATTGAATAAAATTGACTTTCAACCCAAAATTATCAAAAAAGACAAGGAGGGGCACTTCATTCTCATCAAAGTTAAAATATTCCAAGATCAACTTTCAATTCTGAATGTCTATGCTCTGAATGCAAGAGCAGCCACATTCATTAAAGAAAATATAGTAAAGCTCAAAGCACACATTGCACCTCACACAATAATAGTGGAAGACTTCAACACCCCACTCTTATTAATAGATAGATCCTGGAAACAGCAACTAAACAGAGACACAGTGAAACTAACAGAAGCTACGAAACAAATGGATTTAACAGATATCTACAGAACATTTTATGCTAAAACAAAAGGATATACCTTCTTCTCAACACCTCATGGCACCTTCTCCAAAACTGACCATATAATTGGTCACAAAACAGACCTCAACAGATACAAAAATATTGAAATTGTTTCATGCATTCTATCAGATCACCATGGACTAAGGCTGATCTTCAATAACAACATAAATAACAGAACAGGAAAATTTATGTAGAAATTGAGCAACACTCTACTCAATGATACCTTGGTGAAGGAAGAAATAAAGAAAGAAAGTAAAGACTTTCTAGAGTTTAATGAAAATGAAGCCACAACATACCCAAACTTATGGGACACAATGAAAGCATTCCTCAGAGGAAAATTCATAGATCTGAGTGCCTCCAAAAAGAAAGTAGAGAGAGCATACATTATCAGCTCGACAGCACACCTAGAAGCTCTAGAACAAATGGAAGCAAATTCACCCAAGAGGAGCAGACGACAGGAAATAATCAAACTAAGGGGTGAAATCAACCATGTGGAAACAAAAATAACTATTCAAAGAATCAATCAAACCAGGAACTAGTTCTTTGAGAAAGTCAACAAGATAGATAAACCCTTAGCCAGACTCACTAGAGGGCACAGGGACAACATCCTAAAAAACAAAATTAGAAATGAAAAGGGAGACATAACAACAGATCCTGAGGAAATCCAAAACACCATCAGATTCTTCTACAAAAGGCTATATTTAAAAAAAAATTAGAAAATGTGGATGAAATGGACAAATTCCTAGACAGATACCAAGTACCAAATTTAAATCAGTATCAGATAAATGACCTAAACAGTCCTATATCCCCTAAAGAAATAGAAGCAGTCATTAATAGTCTCCCAACCAAAAAAACCAAAGGACCAGATGGCTTTAGTGCAGAGTTCTATCAGACCTTCAAAGAAGACCTAATTCCAGTTTTTAATCAAACTATTCAACAAAATAGAAACTGGAGGTACGCTATCCAACTCATTCTATGAAGCCACAATTACTCTGATACCTAAACCACATAAAGACACAACAAAGATAGAGAATTTCAGACCAATTTCCCTTATGAATATCGATGCAAAAATACTCAATAAAATTCTCACTAACCGAGTCCAAGAACACATCAAAAAGATCATCATGACCAAGCAGGCTTCATCCCAGAAATGCAGGGATGGTTTAATATACAGAAATCCATCAACACAATCCACTATATAAACAAACTCAAAGACAAAAACCACATGGTCATCTCGTTAGATGCAGAGAAAGCATTTGACAAAATCCAACACCCTTTCCTGATAAAAGTCTTGGAAAGATCAGAAATTCAAGGCCCATACCTAAACATAATAAAAGCAATCTACAGCAAACCAGTAGCCAAAATCAAACTAAATGGGGCAAAGCTGGAAGCAATCCCAGTAAAATCAGGGACCAGACAAGGCTGCCCACTTTCTCTCTACCTATTCAATATAGTACTTGAAGTCCTAGCCAGAGCAATTGAACAACAAAAGGACATCATGGAGATACAAATTGGAAAGGAAGAAGTCAAAATATCACTATTTGCAGATGATATGATAGTATATATAAGTGACCCTAAAAACTCCATCAGAGAACTCCTAAACCTGATAAACAACTTCAGAAAAGTAGCTGAATATAAAATTAACTCAAACAAATCAATGGCCTTTCTCTATAAAAGGAAAAATGGGCTGAGAAAGAAATTAGGGACACAACACCCTTCACAATAGTCACAATAGTCACAATAGTCACAAACAATATATCTCGGTGTGACTCTAACTAAGGAAGTGAAAGATCTGTATATAAAGAACATGAAGTTGCTGAAAAAAGAAAGTGAAGAAGATCTCAGAAGCTGGAAAGATCTCCCATGCGCGTGGATTGGCAGGATCAATGTAGTAAAAATGGCTATCTTGCCTAAAGCAATCTACAGATTCAATGCAATTCCCATAAAATTTCCAACTAATTCTTCAATGATTTAGAAAGAGCAATTTGCAAGTTCATCTGGAATAACAAAAATCCTAGGATGGCAAAAATTCTTCTCAACAATTAAAGAACCTCTGGTGGAATCACCATGCCTGACCTCAGGCTGTACTACAGAGCAATTGTAATAAAAACTGCATGGTACTGGTACAGTGACAGACAGGTAGATCAATGGAATAGGATTGAAGACCCAGAAATGAATCCACACACCTATGGTCACTTGATCTTTGACAAGGAGGCTAAAACCATCCAGTGGAAAAAAGACAGCATTTTCAATAAATGGTGCTGGCACAACTAGCAGTTATTATGTAGAAATAGGAATTGATCCATTCTTATCTCCTTGAACTAAGGTCAAGTCTAAGTGGTTTAAGGAACTCCACATAAAACCAGAGACACTGAAACTTATAGAGGAGAAATTGGGGAAAGCCTCAAAGATATGGGCACGGGGGAAAAAATAGAACAGCAATGGCTAGTGCTGTAAGATCAAGAATTGACAAATGGGACCTCATAAGGTTTCAAAGCTTCTGTAATGCAAAAAGGTACTCTCAATTAGACAAAAAGGCCACCAACAGATTGGGAAAGGATCTATACCAATCCTATATCAGATAGGGGCTGATATCCAATATATATATAAAGAACTATAGAAGGTAGACACCAGAATATCAAATAACCCCATTAAAAATGAGGCACATAGCTAAACAAAAAATTCTCAACTGAGGAATACCGAATGGCTGAGAAGCACCTGAAATAAAGTTCAACATTCTTAATCATGAGGGAAATGCAAATCAAAACAACCCTAAGATTCCACCTCACACCTGTAAGAATGGCTAAGAACAAAAATTCAGGTGACAGCAGATGCAGGTTTGGAGGTGGAGAAAGGGGAACACTCCTCCATTGTTGGTGGAATTTCAAGCTTGTACAACCACACTGGAAATCAGTCTGGTGGTTCCTCAGAAAACTAGACATAGTACTACAGGAGGATCCTGCAATACCTCTCCTGGACATATATCCAGAAGATGTTCCAACTGGTAATAAGGACACATGCTCCACTATGTTCACAGCAGCCTTATTTCTAATAGCCAGAAGCTGTAAAGAATGTCCCTCAACAGAGGAATGGATACAGAAATTATGGTACATTTACACAATGGAGTACTACTCAGCTATTAAAAACTATGAGTTTATGAAATTCCTAGGCAAATGGATGGATCTGGAGCATATCATCCTGAGTGAAGTAACCCATTCACAAAAGAACTCACATAATATGTACTCACTGATAAGTGGATATTAGCCCAGAAACTTAGATTACCAAAGATACAATTTGCAAAACACATGAAACTCAAGAAGAATGAAGACCAAAGTGTGGACACTTCGCCCCTTCTTAGAATTAGGAACAAAGCACACATTGAAGGAGTTACAGAAATCAAGTGTGGAGCTGAGACAAAAGGATGGACCAACCAGTGACTGCTGTAGCCAGGGATCCACCCCATAGTCAGCCACCAAACGCAGACACTATTGCATATGCCAGCAAGATTCTGCTGAAAGGACGCTAATATAGCTGTCTCGTGTGAGGTTATGTCAGTGCCTGGCAAATATAGAAGTGGATGCTCACAGTCAGCTATTAGATGGAACACAGGGTTCCCAATGGAGGAGCTAGAGAAAGTACCCAAGGAGCTGAAGGGGTCTCCAACCCTATAGGTGGAAGAACAATATGAACTAACCAGTATCCCCAGAGCTCATGTCTCTAGCTGAGTATTTAGCAAAAGATGGCATAATTGGCCATCATTGAGAAGAGAGGCCCCTTGGTCTTGCAAACTTTATATGCCCCAGTACAGGGGAACGCCAGGGCCAAGATGTGGGAGTAGGTGGGTAGAGGAGAAAGGCGGGGATGGGAGAGGGTATAGGGGACTTTCAGGATAGCATTTAAAATGTAAATGAAGAAAATATCTAATAAAAAATTGGGAAAAAACTTGCCTCTGAAATCCAGAAACTGAACTACCACCAACTTTGCTCTACTGCACTGTCTATGAGTTGCTAACTCAACCAGGGTGCCTCAAACTCAGAGATCTGCATGCATCTGTCTCCTGAATGCTGGGATTAAAGGTTTGTACCACCATGCCTAGACCTAAGCTTTCTTTACTTGAAACTTGATATATAGCAGACTGGCCTTGATTTCAGATCTGCTTCCTACTGTATCCTGGGATTAAAGGCATGTCTATATTCCAGCCAGATCACACAGACATAGGGATGTGATCCTTTGCCAGAGTATCCAAGTTGCTGGATTAAAATTCCTCTAGAGTAGAATCTACTAGAAGTTATTTGGGTCAATTGGAGACATATCCACTAAAGAAATTAGAAGATTCCAGTAGTCAAAGTCATTTTGACTTGTGACTTTATTCTTTTATCATATATATATATATATATATATATATATATATATATATATATATATATATATATATATATATATATATATATAAACATTTCTGCCATTATGACACAATTTGTCACAAGGCCTTCAAGAAGACCAAGTTAGTTACTGTATTGTGCTGTTGAAACTCTAGGATGAAGAGCTAAATAAGGTTCTTTATCTTATAAAACCACCCAAATTTATTTTATTATAAGATTAAGGAACAATTAATGTAACACACTATTTTGAACTGGAATTACAAACATTTCACATATGCATTCTATCCACAGAAATGCATACCTTGCCCTCTTATGAATATCAAACACCAAAGCAGTATGTTTCTTCTAACTGGTGAACTAACATTGACATGTAATCACTATCAGTCCAACTTTGTAGTTTACATTACAGTTTTCTCTTAGTATTGCAAATTTTAGTTGGACAAATGTATAATAATGTATAGACACCATGGCAGTATCACACATGTAATTTAACAACTCTATGCTCCCTCTATTTTTTTTTTACTTTTTATAATGTTCCTGCTGAGTGCTCGCCCTTAAAAACATTGCATTATCATAAGCTAACATGGTTATTCCCAGTTCCATAGAGGAGTTGTGTGTGCTTTCCTCCTGCATATTTACTTCGGCTTTTCTATCTGCAATTTATCCAGAAGATAAAAAGACTTCAAGAATTCTTTTTTTTCTCCAGATGCTATGGAAACATTTTTCTTCCTCTTCATTCTTCTTTGCTTTGGAAGGTCAACATTAAAAGTAGCAGCTTTCAAAGTCTGAATATCTCTGCCAGGCATTGTGAATGCATTTCTACAGGGCTTGAAGGTCTTTGAATAATTATGAAATCCTTTCTCTTTTAAAATTCAAATATTCCTGATAGGAGAGTCCATATAATGGCTAATATTCATTCCAGTTCTGACATTCTACAATTTTATAATTTTAGGGGGCTATGTGCTCCTCACCTGCCATTCACAGTATCATTCATCACAGTTTATAAACCTTATCTTTGAGATGGTGAACTCCTCACCTGACTTTTTAAAAATATTCAGCATTAAGAGAGTAATTCTGTTTTCTAATAGTTTCTTTTTCACATAAAAAGCTTTAGTGAAAGGCTTCCTTAATAAAAATTCAAAATGTAATAACATCCAGATTTTGTGATCCTTGATTTTTAAAAGAGGTTATAGAAATTCTAATGAAAATAATCACTTTAACAACCTACAGCACCCTCCCCTCAACTGAAAGAATTTTTATCTTATGAACTACTATTTTCATTAGTATTCATGAAACCTTTGTGGAAAAGAGTGGTCTAAAGGATGGTTTTGCTGGCAATTTTGGTATTCTAAAGGAACATAGTGAATTGCGAGGCAATTTTCTGTCTGCATATATGTCTGTCTGCCTGCCTGTTTCTTTTGCTTTCTCTAAGCTGCTCTTATATGGCTCCAAATATTAAACTATACTAGTATGCAACTGAATCAGTCCCGCAGACAATAACCAAGTCAAATGAAAATACTATATATTGTAAATACTATAGGATGTTCTGGAGTCTAATTCAAAAATCAAGGAAACAAATAAATTATAAACTAAATTTTAGTTCATGACAATCTAGCACTGTCTATTCGGTAATTTACTACTCCAAAATATAGGCATGTAAAATTTAGTTCCATGTTAATTTTACTTTGTTTTTTTGTTACGATCACTTATTAAACATAATTATATCATTGTCATGAGTGTCATTTTCTGCAGATTCATAAAATTATTAGTATTATTAATTAACAAGCTTAGAAAATTTTTATATACAATTACCCACAGCCCAGCAAAATAATGGATGTGTTTTTCTCTCCCTGCATGAAAGTGTTAGCAAAAGTTCCTTCTAGGGTCTGAAGAATTGAGTCTTTCCTCTTCATAAATTATTCTCCCCTTTTCTACCCATCTTATGTCTATTTTGCATCATATACCTGGGTAACAGAAAGACTAGCATGACCCACCAATACCAAAACAGTTGAAACAACAGGTTCGTCATTGGGGAAGCAACATACCAGCAATGTGTTGTCTTACCTCTTTTCAGCTAGAGGCATAGACTCTGTGCCAAGAACAATCTCTGACAACCATCTTTCAGTATCTTAAGTAGCAATTTCATTCAGATAAAAGGCTATAAAAATCTATTCTAAATTCAGAAGGAAGTGAAAGGAAGTATTTCTGAACTAAGATAAATCATTCTTAGAAACAGCTAGCTAAGCTCTGCATGAGAAAGAAACATTTACTAAGCTCTGCATGAGTGAGGAACCATACAGTGTTTCATGTATATTTTTACACAGAGAAAAAAAAAGATATTCCAATCCAATTTTCAAAATCTAAGAAGTAAATTTCAAAAATGGATGGGAAAAACATTTTTTTGGCAAATTACACAATAAACGGATATCCATACGTAACACATCAAATGTGATGTAATCAATTCTCTAGGCATTTAGCTACCCAGTGAGAATATCTCTTGTTATTGAACAATTATTTTTTCAGTCATTCTGTTGTTGAGGTTTGGCCTTTTTCTGTACATTGTAATGCTAATACTGGCCCCCAAGGTCTGGTTGCCACAGGGACAAGAGAATCCTCACACCAGGTGATGCTATGTGGCCTTGCTCATTTATTTAAAACTATTGGTTGAATAAAGATGATGACAGCCTATTGCTGGTCAATAGGTGGAGTTTTGCTCCCCAGGCTTGGGACAGGAGGAGAGTAGAGATGACTTGGAGAGAAAAGAAAATGCCATAGGGTAGGTGAATCATAAAAACATGAACACTTGGAATTAAGTGAGGCCCAGGTATAAAGTGGCAAATTATAACTCAGGTTATTGATGGGGAAGTAGATACTAATAGCTTAGAGGGTAGATATCTGCCCAGGTCTAGTGCTTTGAATGCTTATTAAATATATAAAACTTGTGCATCTTTTGTCTGGGAACTGGATAGTCAAAGGCAGTGAAGAGACCTTAGATTGAGATTAAATATTTATTACAGCAGTCTATAATTGTCTATAACTGAGTCTATAATTGAGATTTTTAAAAAATATTTTGGGGGAATGCTCATTTTTTTAGAATTGGAAAAGTGAGAAGTTGCCTTAAAAGTATTATATTTCCCCCTAAATTATATTATGAAACAGTTATTTTTTTTCTTTTTAACCCTTAACCACTTAACATGATAAAATAAATATTTGTATTCATTAATTTATATGTCTTATAAGAACTTAGCCCTAGAGACAAAGAGTGGAGCAGAAACTGAAGGAAAGGCCATCCAGAGACTGCCCCACCTGGGGATCCATTCCATATACAACCACCAAAACCAGACACTATTGTGGTTGCCAACAAGTGCATGCGGACAGGTTCCTGATATAGCTGTCTCCTGAGAGGCTCTGCCAGTGCCTGATAAATATAGAAGTGGATTCTCTCAGCCAACCATTGGACTGAGTACAGGGTCCCCAATGGAGGAACTAGAGAAAGGACCCAAGGAGCTGAAGGGGTTTGCAGCTCCATAGGAGGAACAACAATATGAACCAACCAGTATCCCCAGAGCTCCCAGGGACTAAATCACAAACCAAAGAATACACATGGAGAGACCCATGGCTCCAGCTACATATGTAGCAGAGGATGGCCTTGTGGGCCATCAATGAGAGGAGAGGCCCTTGGTCTTGTGAAGGCTCTATGCCACAGTGTAAGGGAATGCCAGGACCAAGAAGTAGGAGTGGGTGGGTTAGTGAGCAGGGGAAGGGGGAGGGGATAGGGGATTTTTGAAGGGGAAACCAGGAAAGAGGATGACATTTGAAATGTAAATAAAGAAAATATCTAATAAAAATAGAAATTAGAAAATAAAGTAAAAACACAAACCAGAACTAGGGAAAATATATATAGAATAATGGCTGCTTCTATGAGAAGAGTAGGTAAATAAATAAATAAATAAATAAATAAATAAATAAATAAATGAAACTTAGCCCATTTCTAGTATGGTAGATTTGAGTGAACATAAAGGAATATATACATATTGCATATACATATTGCATAACAATGCAATACGTGGCTGTGACATTGTTTTCACCTCCAAGTTTCTACAGAAAACTTAACTCACAGATTTATTCTCCTTTGAAATATATAAAGTTATAATATCAGAACACTGCTGTGGTTTCTCACATGACAAATCCCTGCAGCTTGATACTTTTCTTCACATGTTATACCCCTAAGTTCACATTCCTACAATCCAGACATGCCCCAACGTGTGTGCTCCACTGTATACTTTGCTTTGTTTGAAGTTTACTGTCCCTGGTATAAGGAAAATATGAGATTCCCAGTTATACCATGAGATTCCTAGTTATACCATGAGATTCCCAGTTATACCATGAGATTCCCAGTTATACCATGAGATTCCCAGTTATACCATGAGATTCCCAGTTATTCCATGAGATTCCCAGTTATACCATGAGATTCCCAGTTATACCATGAGATTCCCAATTATATCATGAGATTCTAAAACTTGAGTGTAGCTTTATTCTCATTGTTTCTTTCCCTTAAGTAGACTAGACAGCAGCTACTGATTCTGAGATTTAGCTTTTTCCACCTACTCCTTGAAAATATATTTAACTCTGTATTTTCCATAAAATGTTCCTTCTCTGTGTTCCCAAAACACTGTCGTAAATGCTATGCATTTGCATCTACAGGATCTAATCATGTGAGAAGTCTCATTTTTGTCATCCCTGTAGTCCTAGTATCTGATATGTATTCAACAAAATTGTATGGAGTTAAAATGATTTACTATTTTAGCAAAAGACAATTCTTTTGATGCACAAAAAAATAACACTTATGAAGAAACACCAGCTTGGGGTTCCTTATAGTCCTTACAAAGAAATGAATCTTTATTCACCTATTTTATTTTCCATTTCTAAATAGAGATATCATTTACAACATTATAAGCCTTCAATTATGATACTAACTTGTGCTGATGACTAGTAGAATTTGACAGCGACATCCTAAGGGATTTTTGGAAGATGTTACAAGGTATTTAAATCTTTATGGTCCATTCAAATGTAGGTTAAATCGTCTGTATACTCTTTTGGGACTGTGAAAATGTCCCATTTCATCAAACAAGTTCTAATTAAGAATGTTTATTTCAAATTCAGTTATTATCCTCATTAATCTTTTAGTACCTGGCACAAAACATCATTGTTTCTTTAATTCTTCACTCCATGAAGTGAAGTCTTCCCATGGAACCTCAGTTTGCAATACAACATGTTCTCTTTTTAGCTAATTGACAATAAATACTCTAGCCAAAGACCCATTAGTGAAATTAATGCCTCAAGAATCGAAACAGAGAGGAACCTTAGATGAAATGCCAGACAGTAGGGAAAGGGAACTTATAGAACCCAACTCCAGCAGGAAAACAGGACATAAGTGAGTGATGGAGTTGCCATCCCACAGTCAAAACTCTGACTAATGACCAATGCAAAACAGTAAGTGGAAGGTCATGGGCAGGAATGTAGGTGGTCTTAAATCAGCCACACTGGAAGGTCTGTACCCAACATGGGTATATTTATAACCCTTCCCCAGGGCCACATGCAATTAGAACAGAATTGCATACACCTGTTTGGGAGTATCAAAAGTCAAGTAGCCCAGCTGTGGTAATCTTTTGCAAGTGGGCAGATCTAAGCTCATAAAACAGTGACAGTTTTGCTTGGAAGATACTCTTCTCCTGTACAACAGGTGTACACACAAAGTCCCAACCCTAGCGGAGGAGCTATTAGTATTTGATAGCTGAGAAATATATTTTACATGCTTAATTTCCCTACCAGGTATTAACAAATTAAAACTACATGGAAGTTCCAACTCACTATAGTTAGAATATAAAAAAAATCTGATAACAAATATTGTTGAAAATGTGAGGACAGAGGTATCATCATATACTGCTGGCACGAATACAAATGGTACAATCACTATGAAAAACAGTGTGAAAAACCATCATAAAATTAAAAATAGAACTGATGTAATAGAGGTGCTTGAAAATCCATATTTATTCTATACTTATTCTTCCACAATTATTTACTATGCCCCAAGTATGGAAGAGGATTAGATGCTTTTATATATATATATATATGCCATTTGCATTAAAAGTCTGTGGAGAGATTATCATAGGAAACAAACTTGACTCAAAAAGACATTCTCCTTTCCTTTTGCTCTCTATGTCTCTGTTTCTTTCTCTCTGTCTCCATTTGGGTCTTTCTGTCTTTATCTGCTTCACTCTCTGTCTCTATGTCTATGTCTCTGTCTCTGTCTCCATGTCTTCTCTGTCTTTGTCTGTGTGTCTCTCTCTGTCTCTCTGTCTCTCTGTCTCTCTGTCTCTCTCTCTCTCTCTCTCTCTCTCTGTCTCTCTCTCTCTCACTCATGTGTATTTGTGGAAGATCTATGAAAAGGAGTCCACAAGGACCAGCACGTTAGTAAGGAAATGGAAAGTGAACAAATTACAGTGACACATATATGAAGATGTCATGATGAAACCCATCATTTTGTACACTATCAAAACCAGTGTGTTGAAAATCAATTATCTTAAGCATAAATATAATTTTAAGTTTAAAAATGGTTTAAGGCAACACACTTTTGAAATGGGCAAAGATTAAATAAACATCTCAACAAAATAATACATAGTCAACAAGTAAATATAAAATGGGTTCCATTTTCACCAGAACAAATTAAAATAACCATTAAGATTAAAGAACAATATTAGCCCAAAAACCTAGAATACCCAAGATACAATTTCCAAAACACAAGAAAATCAAGAAAGACCAATGCGTGGATACTTCATTCCTCCCTAGAATAGGGATTAAAATATGCATGGAAGGAGGTGCAGAGACAAAGTTTGGAGCTAAACGAAAGGATGGACCATCCAGAGAGTGCCCCACCCGGGTGGTCCATCACATAATCAGCCACCAAATGCAGAAACTACTGCACACACCAGCAGGATATTGCTGAAAGGACCCTGATATAGCTGTCTCCTGGCAGGCTTTGACAGTTGCTGACAAATACAGAAGTGGATGTTCACAACCATCTATAGGGCAGAACACAGGGTCCCCAATGTTACTAGGGATACTGGCTTTAGAAATGCTAGAGAGAGTACCCAAGAGCTGTAGGGGTCTGCAACCATATAGATGGAACAACAATATGAACTAATCAGAACTCCCAGAGCTCATGTCTCTAGCTGCATATGTATTAGAAGATGGCCTAGTTGGCCATTATTTGGGAAGAAAGGCCCTTGTTCTAGCAATGTTTATATGCCCCAGTACAGGGGAATGCCAGGGCCAAATAGTGGGAGTGGGAGGGTAGGGGAGCAGGGCGGGGGTTTGGCATAGGGGACTTTTGGGATAACACTTGTAATGTAAATGAAGAATTTCTCTAATAAAAAAAAAAAAAAACAAGATTAAAGAACATAGCTGTTATAATGCAAAATGCAGTCCAGAGATCCACAATATTGACAAGACCTCTCATTGCAGATGCTAATTCAAAATGATACTGCAATAGTGGAGGACAAAAACAGACTGGTAGAACACTGAAAATTGGGAGTGGGTATAAAATGAGCATGTCTAATGTTTTAATAATTTTGTATAAGTATTTTGAGACTTCTATCAAAAAACTACATTATACTAACTAGTTTATATATAACAAAAATGTATTGGTTACAGTTTTAGAAGCTGAGAAGGCTAATATCAAGCAGGACACTAATAAATTCAATGTCTGATGAAGGCATGCTCTCTGCTTCTGTATCATGCCCTTTTATTCTATTTCATCTTTCTCCTTCTCCTCCTTCTCCTCCTCCTTGTCCTTCTCCTCTTCCTGATCCTTCTCCTCTTCCTGCTCCTCCTCCTCTTCTTCTTCTTCTCCTCCTTCTTCTCCTTTGTTCAGGTTCCTGGGAGGTTAAGCATAAGACCTGGTTTAGATTTCCTCTGCTGATCTCTGTGGGCAATATGGGCACCACATAGTGCACAGAAGAAACACATGCTGGTAAAACACCTATACATATAAAATAAATATTTTTTTTAAAAGGAGAAGTTTCATCTTAGGTATAGAAACTCACCTAAAATTATTCTACCCTACCCTGATGAATAGAACTCATCAAACCATATCAAAAACAGGATGGAAAAAGGTGGTATCATTATTATTGACTCACTGGATAATTTATATATAAATATATAAATATAT
Organism: Mus minutoides; assembly: GCA_902729485.2. NCBI lineage: Eukaryota > Metazoa > Chordata > Mammalia > Rodentia > Muridae > Mus > Mus minutoides. The sequence goes on from LR753322.1 coordinate 1,431,998, forward strand.
ATATATATATATATATATATATATATATATATATTCCAGATAAAGATTTTCCCAAAGTAAAACATTTGGAAACAGAATTTCTGTCTACTTCCTAATGGCTTTTAATCATGAAAATGTAGCTTGGATTTTTGTTTTGTTTTGTTTTGTTTTGTTTTGTTTTGTTTTGTTTTTTAAGGAAAGAAATTACCTATAACCCCAGCCTCAGGAGACTGAAGCAGGAGGATTACAAGATTGAGACCAGTCTGGACTACATAATGAGGCTCTGTCTAAAATGAAAACAAAGCAGCATTATCCAATGTTCTACATTCTACATTCCTGGCAAATCTCTGTCATCTTGAATGATCAGCGAATTCATCTGTGTTTATTTTTTTTCCTCTATTTAAACAAAAGTCATATTTTATGACTTGTTTCAGGGTTAACAACAGTTAGTTTTTTCATACTGGAGTGTAGTATAGTTACTATAATGCAACAGCTTTCCAACAGCTTCTTCACTATTCAGCAGCAGAACAAGCAGTTGCTGAGTGAATTCATTCTTAAAATCTTTATGTCATGGTAACATATTTATTTTATTCAAGAACAAACCAAGGAGCTTTGTTTATTATAGAATAAAGGCAATACATAAATAATACTAGTTTATGATTCCAGGGAGATTGAAAAGTAATGTATATAATGAATTTATCTTGGATTTGGTCTCTACTCTAGGGTTCTATGCATTGGAAACTTCATCCTCATTATGAAAATTTTCAAAAAGTTGATGAATTAATAAATAGTATGACTTAGTATAAAGTTACTAGGTTACTAGGGATACTGGCTTTAGAAATGATTAAGGTAGTTTGTGACCTGGTTTCTCTAAAAGATCAATATTTGACTCTTCCAAATTTCTAATCTCATAAAGCAATCTCTCCCTCTCGAGTGCACTTCTCCTTCATGATGCCATCTATCATGAAGACTCTATCAAACTCTATTCAATGCCTTAGCCTTACCCTTGATTCCCCCAAAACTGTGAATCAAGCAAACTTAATAACCTTTATGCACACATTTTGTTATAGAAAGAAGAATCAGACAGACATATAGAAACCAAAATAGAGTTTCATGTGTTTAGTAAATTGTAAGATAAAGTATATTTCCTCTCTAGCATCCACATAAATGAATATTATTTACTAACTATATTGTTATCCAGGTATCTGCTAAATGATACACTCGATTGCTAGAAAATGCAATTTCAAAATCCAATATGCAATACTGAATGATCAGCAGCGTGGCGGCGGGAGGGTGTGTGGAGTTGGGGGTGGGGGAATTATTGGGAGAGGAGAAAAGTCTAGTTACTAGAGTAATAGTGACACCAACACTCAGTTACAATAACAATAACACATATCTGTATACTTAGTCATTGATACTTATCTTCAATATTAATTAAGCATTGGCCATCTCCTTCATTTGATATCTCAAGTATATTAAAATAATATCCTTTGATAATAAAAATAACCCAACTCCAATTTCTCAATCAGATAGGAAGATAAAAAAGAATCTTTAGGAATAGGCAAGACATGAGGAAAATTCTATCAGATGTAAAAAGGGAGGAATGACATAGAACTAAAATCCAGATTAAGAATTTCTTTTCTAATTAAAAAATTCATACAATATATCCTGATCATATATTACCCCATTCCCAAATCCTTTCAAATCCACCCCTACCTCCCTACCCACCAGACACCACAGGCTTTCACTCTCTTGCTTTCTTTAAAAAGCAAACAAGCAAACAAAACAAAAACAAGAAATACACACACACACACACACACACACACACACACACACACACACACAGAGAGAGAGAGTCCTGCAAAATTAGAAACCAAAATATACAAGCAAAAGATGATCAAGACAAAAAATGCTCAAATAAAACAGTATTATACAAAAAGTCTCGAAAAAATATCATTGAATTCATTTTGTGTTGGTCATCTATTCCTGGGCATGGGGCCTAACTTGAAGTTTATTAATATACCCAATTGATAGTTGATTGGAGCAGGCTAATTTCCCCCTTTCACATAGGTACCAGTTACAGATAACTTACTGGTTAGGAGTGGGAGGCCATGTTCACATTCCTTTTTCTGTGCTGGGACCTCATTTGGCTTGAACTTGTGTAGACCCTGTGCATGTTGCCACAGTTTCTGTGAGCTCATGTGTTTATCAGTTCTGTTGTGTGTGGTCTTTGAGTTTCTTTGGAGTCATGTATTACCTCTGATTCTTACAGTCTTTCTGCCTCCTCTTCTGCATATGTCTTTGAGCCCTGAGGGGTGAATATAATAAAGGCATCTCATTTAGGACTGTCTGCACATTGTCTACTGTGGGTATCTGTGTTAGTTCTCATCTAATGAAAGAAGCCTCTATAGTGATGGTTTATGGGGTACCTATCTATGCATATAGCAAAATTGAGAGGACTGAGTTAGCCATAGCCAGTTTGACTCCATGACAGGCTGCAAACTGCCAGTTAGGGAGAGTAGGTTTAAGTTTCTGTTTCCCAGAAATGAGAACCCAGATCTAGGAACCTGTGGTCAGCCAACCACAGCCAAGGGCTGTTAATCCAAGGACACCTTGTCATCTGGCCTGAAGTAAGAATAGGTAGCTGGAATGAGTAAACAAACCCTGGGAAGTCTCCACAGCCTCATCAATTATATAAACAGTCAGACCCTTAGAGATAGAGCTAACCAATCAAGGTTAAAGGACACTTAACCCTTCCCTGGAATTCTTCTGACAATAAAAGTTTAATCTGCAATTCCATCATGGGTTTCCATGCCTGAATGGGGAGATCTGTGGATTCAGGAAATTCAGCTGAATAAACTCTATTTGTTTTTGCATAATATTTGAGTCTTGTGTATCATTCTTCAGAACTTCTTGGACCCTAACAAAATGTGATTAGGAGTCATTTTTTCTCTTTATATTTTTTCTTTTTATTAGATATTTTTTTCATTTACATTTCAAATGTTATCCCATTTCCTAGTTTCCCCTCTGAAAATCCCCTATCCCTTCACCCCTCCCCATGCTCCCCAACCCACCCACTCCCATTCCTGGTCCTGGCATTCCCCTATACTGGGACATAAAGCCTTCACAGGACCAAGGGCCTCTCCTCCCATTGATGACTGACTAGGCCATCCTCTGCTACATATATAGCTAGAGCCACAAGTTCCACCATGTGTTTTCTTTGATTGGTGGTATAGTTCCAAGGAGCTCTGGGGGGTACCGGTAATTACATATTGATGTGATTCCTATGGGGCTTCAGACCTCTTCAGCTCCCTGGGTACTTTCTCTGACTCCTTCATTGGGAACATAGTGCTCCATCCAATGAATGACTGTGAGCATCCACTTCTGTATTTGCCAGGCAATGGTAGAGCCTCACAGGAGACAGCTATATCAGGCTCCTGTCAGCAGGCTCTTGTTGGCATCTGCCTAGTGTCTGGGCTTGGGGTTGTTTATTGGATAGATCCCCAAGTGGAGCAGTCTCTGGATGGATGTTCCTTCAGGCTCTGCTCTGAACTTTGTCTCTGTAACTTCTTCCATGGGTATTTGGTTTCCCATTCTAAGAAGGAATGAAATATCCACACTTTGGTCTTCCTTCTTGAATTTCATGTATTTTTTAAATTGTATCTTGGGTATTCTAAGTTTCTGGGCTAATATCCACTTATCAGTGAGTGTATATCATGTGTGCTCTTTTGTGATTAGGTTACCTCACTCAGGATGATATCCTCCAAATGCATCCATTTGCCTAAAAATTTCATAAATTCATTGTTTTTAATAGCTGAACTATACTCCATTGTGTAAATGTATTATATTTTCTGTATCCATTCTTCTGTTGAGGGACATCTCAGTTCTTTCCAGCTTCTGGCTATTATAAATAAAGCTGCTATGAACATAGTGGAGCATGTGTCCTTATTACAAATTGGAACATCTTCTGGGTATATGCCCAGGAGAGGTATTGCTGGATCTTCCAGTATTACTATGTCCAGTTTTCTGAGGAACCACCAAACTGATTTCCAGAGTGGTTGTATCAGCTTGCAATCCCACCAGCAATGGAAGACTGTTCCTCTTTCTCCACATCTTTGCCAGCATCTGCTGTCACCTGAATTTTTGATCTTAGCCATTCTAACTTGTGTGAGGTGGAATCTTAAGGTTGTTTTGATTTGCATTTCCCTGATGATTAAGGATGTTGAACATTTTTTCAGGTGCTTCTCAGCCATTTGGTATTCTTCAGTTGAGAATTTTTGTTTAGCTCTGTACCCCATTTTTTAATAGTGTTATTTGAATTTCTGGAGTCCAGCTTCTTGAACACTTTGTATATATTGTATATTAGTCCCCTATCAGATTTAGGATTGGTAAAAATCCTTTCCCAATCTGTTGGTGGCCTTTTTGTCTTATTGACAGTGTGTTTTGCCTTACAGAAGCTTTACAATTTTATGAGGTCCCATTTGTCAATTCTTGATTATACAGCACAAGCCACTGGTGTTCTGATCAGGAATTTTTCCCCTGTGCCCATATCTTTGAAGTTTTACCCCACATTCTCCTCTATGAGTTTCACTGTCTCTGGTTTTATGTGGAGTTCCTTGATTCACTTAGACTTGACCTTTGTACAAGGAGATATCAATGAATCAATTCTTTCTTCTACATTATTACCCAATTCGTATTCTTCTACATGGTAACTACCTATTGAGCCAGCACCATTTGCTGAAAGTGCTGTCTTTTCTCCACTGGTTTGTTTAAGCTCCCTTGTCAAAGATCAAGTGACCATATGTGTGTGGGTTCACCTCTGGTACTTCAATTGTATTTCATTGATCTACCTGTCTGTTGCTGTACCAGTACCATGCAGTTTTTAACACAATTGTTTTTGCTGTCCTAGGTTTTTTATTATTCCAGATGTATTTGCAAATTGACCTTTATAACTCAGTGAAGAACTGAGTTGGAATTTTGGTGGGAATTACATTGAATCTGTATGCTTTTGACAAGATGGCCATTTTTTACTATATTAATCCTGCCAATCCATGTGTGTGGGAGATCTTTCCATCTTCTGAGAACTTCTAGACCTGAAGCACTTGCTCAATGGTTAAGAGCACTGACTTGTCTTTTTTCCAAACAAATATGTTTTAATAGTTCCTTAGCCAGACTGACTAAAAACAGAAGAAGGATTCAAGTACTTAAAATAATTTATTAATTTAGGAATGATGAGAAGAAGATGGCTCAGGCAGTACAAATGTTTATTCTGCAAGAATGAAAGAAGCTGGAAATAACCTAGATGTCCCATGAAAGAAGAATGGATACAGAAAATGTGGTTTATTTACTCAATGGAATACTACTCAGCTATT
>LR753322.1:1437448-1612126 GCA_902729485.2 Mus minutoides
CTATTGCATAGGACAGCAAGTGTTTACTGAAGGGACCCTGATATAGCTGTCTCGTACAGAAGTGGATGCTCACAGTCATCTATATGATGGAACACAGGGCCCACAATGGAGAAGCTAGAGATAGAACCCCAGGAGCTGAAGGGGTCTGCAACCCTAGAAGAGGAACAACAATATGAACTAACCAGAACCCCCAGAACTCATGACTCTAGCTCCATATGTAGCAAAAGATGGCCTAGTCGGCCATCATTGGGAAGAGAGGCTCCTTGGTATTGCAATCTTTATATGCCCCAATAAAGGGGAACACCAGGGCCAAGGAGTGGGAGTGGGTGGGCAGGGGAGCAGGGCTGGGGGAGGAGGGAGGAACTTTCAGGATAGCATTTGAAATGTAAATTAAGAAAATGTCTTATAAAAAATTGAAAAAACAAAAACAAAAAAAGAACGAGAACATCCTGAAGTTTGCAGGCAGAAAGATGAAAGAAGAAAATATCATCCTGAGTGAAGTAACTCAGAACCAATGTGCTATGTACTCACTAATAAGTGGATATTAGCCACAAAAAAATGAGGTACAGAATGCCCAAGATACAGTCTACAAAACTAAAAAAAGGTCAACAAGCGGAAGTGCCCAAGTGAGAATGCCTCAGTCCTACTTGGGAGAGAGAAGAAAGCAATTACAAGTGGGAAAGGAGGGAGGGACCTGGGAGGGAAAGTGGATGGTGGTGGAATTGGGGGTAAAGGGGAATACCTGATCTGGTATTGGGTGAGGGAAAAGAGCTGAAGCCCTGAGGGCCAGAAGAAAGAATGGAAACAGGCAACCTCAGGAAATAGAAGGTTAGGAAGGCTCTCCATAATTCACCAGAGACCTGAGAGGTAAGAGACTCTCAGGAATCAAAGAGAGGAGCCTTATGTGAAATGCCTGACAGTAAAGAGAGGGAACTTACAGAGCCCACCTCCAGCAAGAAGACAGGGCATTAAGTCAGGGAGGAGGTTGCCATCCCACAGTCACATCTCTGACCCATAACTGTTTCTGTCTGAATGTTCTGTAGGGATGGAAATGGAGAGGAGCCTGAGGAAAAGAAGGTCAGGCAACAGGGCCAAAGTGGGATCCAGCTCAAGGGGAGGTTCCTGAGGCCTGATGCTATTACTAAGGCTATGGAGAATTCACAAAAAAGGGACCTATCATGACTGCCCTTCAAAAGACCCAACAAGCAGCTGAAAGAAAGTTGTTGAATTAGGGAAGGCTGAAAGAAGCTAAAGAGAAGGGCAATCCTGTAGAAGGACAAGCAATCTCAACTAATCTGGACCTCTAAGATCTCTCAAACATTGGACCACCAAACCACCAGCTGATATGTACCCTCCGACACACATACAGTACAGGACTTCCAGGTCTGTGTTCATTCAGAGATGATGCACCTAACCCTCAAGAGATGGGAGGCCCCAGGGAGTTTAGAGGTCAAGTGGGGTGTGGGTTGGGGTCACCCACTTAGAGACAGGGAGTGGGGAGGAGGTGTGGGATGTGGAGCAGTGGAGTGTGGATCGGGGGTGGGAGGCAGAGAATGGAATATGGAGTGTAAAATATAAATTAATTTATAAATAAAATAATAATAATAATAATAATAATAATAATAATAATAATAAAAGAAGGAAAATCTGAGTCCATATCCCCAGAACCCCACACATATACACACACACACAAAAAAAAAACTGTTATGGCAGCACCCCCATGTACCTGTAGCTCCTGCCTAGGAAAGTGATGAAAGATTCACTAGCAAATCTTTATAGACAAAACAGTGAACTCCAAACTCTGTGAGAGACCCTTCATCAAAACACAAGATGTAGTAGTGATTAAGGAAATCGTCTGATAGTAGCTTCTGGTCTCCACATACATGCACATAAACTTTCTCATGAATGATTATAGTATACTCATACACACACACAAACACTGATTGTAAGGTTTTTTTTTTCCTTGGTAAATAGTTAAGTATATAATTTGTACATAAGAATTTTTCTTTTAAAACTGAAGTACTTGGATTCCATATGTTTTAGTATATATTGCAGGTCTGTTTGATATGTTCTCTTAATTTCCACATCAATGAATTTATTAACATATTAGATAAATTATGTCATTAAATTTTTACTTATATGTGGATTTTAGTATTTCCTGTGTCATTGACTAATTCAGTTCCATTCTGAATACAAAAGCCATGTCACATGCTTCCAACTTTTCCTCACTCATTAAACTTATCACAATATGTGGTATTTTCTAGAGACTGTGTCACACACATATGCTTTCCAAAATGTAAAGTCTGCTTTTGAAGCTTGATAGCATTTTTCAAGTTCTCCAGTTCCTTACCATTGCTTTCTGTAAATCAGAAAACAGTTCTTCACCAGACAATGAATCTTCCACCAGCTAGTCTTCATGTCAAACTTTTAGCCTCTTGAACTGTAAAAAGTAAATTCGTGTTGTTATTAGCTACACATTCTATATCTTTTTTCCTAAATGGATTATAACTGCCTGTATTAGTTTAAGTTTTGCTGCTGTGAATAGACACTATGACCAAGGTAACTCTTATAAGGACAACATTTCATGGGGGCTGACTTACAGGTTCAGAGGTTCACTTCAGTCCACTATCATGAAGGCAGTAGCATGGCAGCATCCAGGCAGGCATGGTGCAGGAGGAACTGAGGGTTCTACATCTTGTTCAGAAGGCAAACAGGAGAAAACTGGCTTGCAGGTAGCTAGGAGGAGGGTCTTAAAGCCCATACCCACAATGACACACTTTTTTCCAACAAGGCCACACTTTCTAATAGTGACATTTTCTGGACCAAGCATATTCAATTCAACACACTGCTAATACCTTTTATTTTGGATGTATTTATTTTATATGTATGAGTGTTTCACCTGCATGTATTTATGTGTATCACATGTGTGTTCAGTGTCAAAGGAGGTCAGAAGAGAATCACTTACAACTGGAGTTACAGATGGTTTTTAGCTACCCTGAGAGTGCTAGGAAATGACCCCCTGTCCTCTGGAAGCACAGCTTATTCTCTTCACCACTGAGCAATATCTTCAACACTATAATATTTTTATTACAATTTAAAATGACTAAGATGGGAACTTGATCTTCATATTTAAATAATATATGGTAAGGAAGTATTAACCTATGAACATCTTGTTTAATTTGTAGTTTGGTTAACTTTGTTTTTTTTTTTTTCTTATAAAGGACAACATTTAATGGGGGCTACTTTGATTTGTAAACATTTGTTTTTATTAGTTTTATTTTGTGTAGGCTAAATGTATGCCATATGCTTATGGCCAGAGGCATAGAAACTTTTGGAGCAGAAATTACAAATGTTTGTGAACCACTTGATATGGGTGATATAAACTGAACCAGGGTCCAGTGGAAGAACAGAGCATCACATGCACTTAACTGCTAAACCATCTCTCCAAGTCTTTCCTTAAAGTTTTTTTTTTATATTACTATCTCTTATTTAATTCCCGTACTGCCTTATAAAACCTTGGTATTTACAAAATTTTATGTGGCAACATGTTAGATTCCTTGATTTTATTTTTTTCAATGTGTTCCATTACTTTTGGTCTACACAAGCTATCCTGTAATTATAAACTTGTATGTTTAAAACCTGATAATACTATTGTGAAGGGTGTTGTTTTCCTATTTCCTTTCTCATTCCATTTATCCTTTGTGTAGAGGAAGGCCAGTGATTTGTTTGAGTTAATTTTAAATCCAGCTATTTTGCTGAAGTTGTTTATCAGGTTTAGAAGTTCTCTGGTGGAATTTTTCAGGTCACATAAGTATACTATCATCTGCACATAGTGATATTTTGACTTCTTCCCTTCCAATTTGAATTCCTTTGATCTCCTTTCGTTGTCTAATTGCTCTGGCTAGGACTTCAAGTACAATATTGAATAGGTAGGGAGAAAGTGGGCAGCCTTGTCTAGTCCCTGATTTTAGTGAGATTGTTTCAAGTTTCTCTCCATTTAGTTTGATGTTGGCTACAGGTTTGCTGTATACTACTTTTACTATGTTTTGGTATGGGCCTTGTTTTCTGTCTACTCTAATAAAGGCTAAATATACCTAGTTATTTTTCTCTTGCTCGCTTTATAATATTCACATTGTGTTTTTATTTTCTACAATGTAGTTATTATTTGTCTCAATGTCTCTTTTAATTCATCCCACTTTGACTTTATTGAGATTTTTGTATTTCTATGACTGTCTCTTACTTAAATTTGAGAAATATTCAGCTATTGGGAAGTATTTTTTTCAGATGACTTCCCACTCACTCTCTGTCTCCTGGTATGTCTATGATGGGCATATTGGTATGTTTGATTATATTCCTCTAAATCTTGCTTACTTTTCTTGTGTGCGTGCTTTGGGTTTTAAAATTTTCAGTAACCTCTGTTCACCATCTTTTATTCTGTTTGACAGATCCTATTGAGCCTCTGCAGTAAAGTTTTTCCCTTAGATTATCACAGCCTTCATTTACATGGTCTCTGTTTGGTTCTTTTATATACTTTGTCCCTCTTTTGTGGTGTTTTTCAGTGGGTTCATATGCTGTTGCACTGATTTTGTTTACTTGCCTGTTTATACTCTCATTTCGTTCACTGAAAATATTTGACAGTTGTTTTATAGTCTTTTCAGAAGTAATCCCAAGCCCTGTTTCTTTTGGTTTCTGTTTCTGGAGATTCCCTTTGTTGATTTGAATGAGGCATTTCCATATTTTGAAGGCTTTCTTATCTTTACTTGAGAATTTGTCATCTGATAAAACATGAACTCTGTTGGTTTTTGTATAGTGTCTTAAAGCCAAAGAAGGCCTTCACTAATCAGCCAAAGATAAAGGTGCAAGGTCCTCTCAAACTTTTCCCAGGGTTTCATCTTGCTTGACTCCTGAGTGCTTTATCATTGCCCTCTTGAGCATAGCTGTTTTGGAATATCTTGATTTACGAGTTTCCTGCCTTTTGCTGTCGCATCCTTCTGTATCATATCAGGTCTGTAGCTTCCCAGAAGTTTGCTCTTGTGTAGCAGTGCCTGTCTTTTCTTTCAGCAGCCTCTAACAGATAGTAGCAGATAGTATTTACAACCACCCTAATCAGCACTCCAAGTTAGGCAAGACAGCGTACTGTTCCTCTAGCAGTTCCCAGACAAGAGGTCTGCCAAGAATTTAGAACAAATTCTACTCTTTCCTTTTTATCCTGAGGAAGAATTTTAGAATTGAACCTCCCAATAGTGCCTCTCTATACCAAGGAGGAATTAGAGCCAAGTTAAGCAAACTACCGTGACATTTTCTTCAATGTTGAGTGCAACTTTTTCAGTCATTTACTTACTTGTCTCTTCTTCTTACATAGTTAATAGTATGTCTATTGTTGCTAATTTAGCATGTCTAATGAAAGAGGTGAGGGGCTACAAGGTATTATTAGCCTATGAACTTAATGAAAAAGACCCACTACTTTATTCTATTTTAGTGGCTATAGCATTGTTCCATGGTGTGAAATGTCACAGTTTATTTATCCATTAATCAGTTTGTGGTCCTTTACACTGGCTCATCTTTTGCATATAATAAAATAAGTTAAAATAATTATTTTCAAGGTTTTGTGTATACACATTTTCATCTTTCTTGAGTATTATTTTCAGACAATATGGTAAATTTTTGTTGTTGTTTGTTTGCTTCTTTTTGTTTGGGAGAGTTTTGGGTAATTTTTATATAGTTTTTCAATAATCGCCAGACTGTTTTCTGAAGTGGCTATACCATTTTTACTTTGTCATCAGGCCAAGAATGTTGATTAATCTACTCAGAAGACATATGTAAATAATATGTATATCAAACAATGGAAAGAGCAGACGGTATCCATTTAGTTCCATTTAAATGATCATTCAAAATCATTGTAAAAGTGACCACATGGCCCATCTCCAGGATCTGACAAGTTGATATAGCACAGAAATCAACAAAGACAGACATATAAAAATAACATGAAATCATCTCGAATTTTTGTGAAACCTTTTTCAGTCTCAACATACCAAGTAGTTAAACATGCTACACCATTTATTTTCTTTTACATTGGCTTCTTATAAACTCCTGTTTTCTCCAGGTGCGCATAATGCCAAGGAAGGTAACACAGGATAAAAAAAATTAAAAAGGAAGGAAGAAAGAAAGAAAGAAAGAAAGAAAGAAAGAAAGAAAGAAAGAAAGAAAGAAAGAAAGACAGGCAGCACTGAAGATGAAAAGCTCCAGGTTATAAATCTCGCTCTCCTATCAAATCTAAAGATGATCATAGGAAATACACTGCATTTTCTAAATCAGTAAAAAATGTATAAAAATGTATAAAATGCACCAGCTGAACTGTAAGATTTATCCAGAAATCCTTCCAGAACTGTACTATATGATTCTGTTTCCTTAATCATTTAGTCAGTCAATGTATGTTTATTTGTGGCTATGTGCCAAAAATATATTTGCAGGTACACTTGAGAATGTACTGCCTACTTGATTATAGTATTTTAAAAAGAGGGCTCATGAGGCAGAAATAGTAATTGATGATGAGAAGACAATTAAAGCCAGAGTGCTTTAGCTATTGGGTTCTAAACAGCCTAGATTAAGGCAGGATATGAAGATGGGAAATTTTAGCAGTTGGGAAGGAAACCCCAATTAGAGTAGTATTACTTCATGGAGTAAGTCCAGGAACAAGAACTTTCTGTCTGTCTTACATGTACTTTATTGCAGGACTATTTCCAAACACTTCCAAAATAAGTTTGTTGTGATAAAATCTGTTGCCCACAGGTTAATGTGATAAACATATCTTATCCAGATGATGGCAGTATTTCAGGGTTTAATAGCACCTTTATTTAGTAATGCGACCTTATTGGCAGAAGTGAGTCACCAGGGTCAGGACTTTTAAATACCTTCACCTCTGCTTTCAGAATTTTCTCTGCTTCCTGGTATGTCAGCAAACGAACAGACTCCATTATAAGCTCTTCCACTCAGAAGCAGAGATGGAATATTTTAGTGAAAACTCACAAACATGATCTTAGTAAAATGTGTTTTTACAATTGAACAAGACTGTGCTTGCTTTGGCAGCACATATACTAAAATTGGAACGATACAATTGATCAAGACTACTGAACTAAGCACATAGGAAGAAGCTGGAGAAAAGCACACTAACTGACTGAAAAGAGGTGCTCATCTGGAAAGCATGCATAGTACAAAATGTATATATAAACAACACAAGTTAAACAAGAAAGTATTTTCTCAAATGCCAAACAGGTGTTTCACATGACTGAAATTCTGACCAATGAATCATTTTTTTTTAAATGGCAGATGAGAACTGTACTGGCTAGGTTTGTGTCAACTTGACACAGCTGGAGTTACCACAGAGAAAGGAGCTTCAGTTGGGGAAATGCCTCCATGAGATCTAGCTGTGGGGTATTTTCTCAATTAGTGATCAAGGGCCCCTTGGGGGTGGGACCATCTCTGGACTGGCAGTCTTGGGTTCTATAAGAGAGCAGGCTGAGCAAGCCAGGGGANTTCTTCATTTACATTTCAAGTGTTATCCAGCTAGTTCCCTATATCCTCCCCCCTCCTGGCCCTGCTCCCCTACCCACCCACTCCCACCCCTTGGCCCCTGCGTTCCCCTGTATTGGGGCATATAAAGTCTGCATAACCAAGGGGCCTCTCTTCCCACTGATGGCCAACTAGGCCATCCTCTTCTATATATGCAGCTAGACTTTTTTTTAAACAGCTATAGAATGGAAATATAAGAAAGCTAGCATATTTATACTGAGATAAGAGAAATGGGCTTCAAGGCAGGTATTACCAAAGTTATTTTTTAAAGAGTTCTTCATTAATGAACAACTCAGTTTATGAGGACATCATAACAACACTAGCACTCAAGAAGTGGAGTCAAATGACTCTAAGTTTGAAGATAACTACATAGTGAGACATTATCTCAAAACCCACCCCAAAATAAAAATACATATAAATAAATATATGAATAAATTATACAGAATATGCTGTAAAACAGTGTTATTGAATTTAAAATGAGTAAAACCATAAAACTAGAGAAGTCTCAATTTTTTCAACTAAACATTGATCTCCTAAATAAAGAAGTAGAGTGGGAAATTTATAATATTAAGTATTCAGAAATTTAAAATGTTAAAAATGATTGTTTAAGTAAAAAACATATTAATTTTAAAAAATGAGTTAAAGCTGCTTTGTCTATACCTATCTTGTCCACAACTTTAAAATCATTTCTCTTCGAAGCGCCAGCTGGGGGACAGCCCCACCTGTGGATACATCATGTCTGTAGACAGCAAACCCAACCCTCCGCCATGATCAAGAGGCACTTGTGGACAGAAACCAAGTGTGGCAGTTCCTGCGGAGGTCAGGCCAGCAACTGACCAAGGCAGATGTGTATGTTTGGAGCCAACCATCAGACTGAACTCAGTGAACTTGGTGGGGTAACTGGCAGAAGGACTATAGGAGCAGAGGGGGATTGCAACCCCATTGGAAGAACAACATAGGCTGGCCTGGCCACCCAATTCTCCCAAAGTCTAGACCATCAACCAAAGAGGGAACCTAAATGGATCTTTGGTTCCAGATACATACATAGCAGAGGATGGCCTTGCCCAACTGCTATGGTTGGGGAGACTCTTGGTCCTGGGTTGGGGGTTGATGCACCAGAGTAGGGGGATGCTGGAGCAGTGGGGTAGGAGATTGTGGGTAGATGGGGGAGCACCCTAATATAGGCAAAGAGAATGGGTGAGGGTAGATGTGGGATGGGGCGGTGGTGGATGGGTAACCGGGAAGTGGGCTATCATTTGAGATGTAATGAATGGAGTGATTAATAATATAAAAAAAGATTGTTTAAATCTACACAGAAAGAAGCTGGATAAGGTAGGATTAGTTATTATAAAGATAAAACAAATTAAAGGAATTCAAAATAATACAATTAAAATAATGCAAACTATTTCAAAAGTAAATTAGTTTCTGTGGCTAGATAAAAATTAAGTCATCCCGGGCTGCTTGGTTATAAGGGCCGTCTAGACATGTCAGCCTGCTTCTGATCCAGTGATGATAAAATAGTCAAGAAAAAAATAACATTTCCATTCCAAAGACAAAAATTAATTACGTGTATTTTTAAAACATTAGAAATGGGCACGAAAGTTCTGGAAAGACCTAATACAATGATAGCAGGTGACTTCAGCTTCCAAATATCAGTATTATATAGGTAATCTAAACTAAAAATAATTTAAAAAAAAAAACCCACAATCTTCAGAATTACAACACACATCAAATAAACTTAATGGGAAATACATAGAAAATTCCATTGAAAATATATGGAATATACATTCTTCTCAGCAGCCAATGGAATCTTCTCCAAAATGCATCAAATTTTAGTGTACAAAGCAAGTCTCAATGAATACCAAAAAATGAAATAATGTCTTTTGTATTATACAATAATAACAAAATAATCTTGAATCAATGACAAGCCAAATTAGAGAAATTACACAAATATTTGAAGACAGAAAACACACTCTTGAAGGACAAGTGTGTGACTGAAGTTAACATAATAAATGTAAAAGTTCCTGGAACCAAATGAAAATGAAAGAACAAATTACTGGAACTGATGGGATAGAGCTAGGGCCAGTTTACAAGGGAAGTTCACAGCCACTAGTGCTTATATTGAAATAGCAGCGAGCTGTTCAATGAATACCTTGATGATCCACCTCACAGGCTTAGCAAACTACAACAAGCCAAACAAAGAAGCAAGAAATAATGCAACCACAGTTGAAAGTAATGAAACGAAGAATGACTGAATACAAAAAAATCAGTAACAACAAAGAGCTGATCCCTTGGAAAATCTAACAAGCTTGACAAACCATTAACTAAAATAACTTTTATGAAGTTGAAGAAATGTGTCAGTGGCATAGAGCAATAGCTTTTCTTCTAGAAGTCCTGGGTTAAATTCCCAGCACCTTCATGGCCGCTCACAATGGTCTGTAACTCCAGCTCTATTAAATCAGACAGCCTCTCACACACACATATATGCAGGCAAACATCAATGCCCAAGGTTTGTTAAAAGTGGGGGGAGGGGTGGAGAAAGAGCCCAAATAAATAAAGTTGGAGATATAAAAGAGGACTTCATAACAAATTCAAAACATTTTCAGAGAACAATTAAGGAGTAAGTGAAATTTTTCTATTCCAAAAGAAATCCTGAAATACCAAAAGAAGGGGATAAATTCATAGAAAGTTCTTATCCTCCTATCCATAAGAAGCAGAAACACTGAAAAAGTAATTTCAAAAGAAATTTTTTTCCAAGAATAGAAAATCTCAGGACCTGAAATATTTGCTGCTGAATTTCCACAAACCTTTAAAGAAAAGCTCTTCTCCCAGCATAATTTCCTCTGAGAGGCTCCACCCAGTAGCTGATCAGTCCCTGATCTTTTTTTTTTTCAATTTTTCATTTTCTATCAGGTATTTTCTTTATTTACATTTTAAATGTTAGCCCCTTTACTAGTTTTCCCCTCTGAAAATCCCTACCCCCTGCCCTCTCCTTCTGCTTCCCAACATACCCACTCCTGCTTCCTGGCAATGGCACTCCCCTATGCTGGGGAATAGAACCTTCACAGGACCAAGGGCCTCTCTCCCATTGATGACTGACTAGGCCATTCTCTGCTACATGTGCAGTTAGAACTATGAGTTCCACCATGTGTTTTATTTGATTGGTGGTTTAGTCCCAAGGAGCTCTGGGGGTACTGGTTAGTTCATATTGTTGTTCCTCCTATGAGGCTGCAAACCACTTCAGCTCTTTGGGTACTTTCTCTAGCTCCTTCACTGAGGACCCTGTCCTTCATCCAGTGGATGGCTGTGAGCATCCACTTCTGTATCAGGCACTGCCAGAGCCTCACAGGAGACAGCTTTATCAGCCTCCTGTCAGCAAGCTCTTGTTGGCATGCACAACAGTGTCTGGGTTTGGTGGTTGTTTATTAGATGGATCCCCAGGTGGGGCAGTCTCTGAATGGTCATTACTTCAGTCTCTGCTCCAAACTTTGCCTCTTTAACTCCTTCCATGGGTATTTTGTTCGCACTTCTAAGAAGGACCGAAGTATCCACACATTGGTCTTCCTTCTTCTTGAGTTTCATGTGTTTACAAATTGTATCTTGGGTATTGTGAGCTTCTGGGCTATATATTGCTTTTATTATGTTTAGGTATGGGCCTTGAGTTCCTAATCTTTCCAAGACTTTTATTATAAACGAGTATTGGATTTTGTTAAATGCTTTCTCAGCATCTAATGTTTCCTTTGAGTTGGTTTGTATATTGCGGATTACATTGGTGGATTTCTGTATATTGAACCATCCCTGCATCCCTGGGATGAAGCCTACTTGATCATGATGGATAATTGTTTTGATGTGTTCTTTGATTTTATTTGTGGGAGTTTTATTGAGTATTTTTGCATTGATAATTGTAAAGGAAATTGGTCTGAAGTTCTCTTTGTTGGGCCTTTGTGTGATTTTGGTATCAGAGTAATTGTGGCTTCATAGAACTAATTGGGTAGAGTACCTTCTGGTCCTTCAGCTTCTATGTTGTGAAATAGTTTGAGAAGAATTAGAATTAGGTCTTCTTTGAAGGTCTGATAGAACTCTGCACTAAACCCATCTGGTTCTGGTATTTGTTTGTTTGTTTGTTTAGTTAGTTAGTTAAGAGATCATTAATGATTGCTTCTATTTATTTAGGGGTTATGGGGATATTTAGATCATTAATCTGATTGTGATTTAATTTTGGTACCTGGTATCTTTCTAGGAAATTGTCCAATTCATCCATATTTTCCAGTTTTGTTAAGTATAGGCTTTTGTAGTAGGATCTGATGATTTTTTGGATTTCCTCAGATTCTGTTGTTATATCTCCCTTTTCATTGCTGTTTTTGTTAATTAGGATACTGTCCCTGTGCCTTCTAGTTTGTCTAGCTAAGGGTTTATCTTTCTTCTTTCTCAAAAAAAAAAACAAAAAAAAAACAAAAAAAAACCACAAAACAAAACAAAACAACAAAAACAAAAATCTCCTGGTTTGATTGATTCTTTGTATAGTTCTTTTTGTTTCCATTTGGTTGACGTCAGCTCTGAGTTTGATTATTTCCTACAATCTACTCCTCTTGGGTTAATTTGCTTCCTTTTGTTTTAGAGATTTTAGGTGTACTGTCAAGCTCATAGTGTATGCTCTCTCCAGTTTCTTTTTGGAGGCACTCATATGTATGAGTTTTCCTTTTCGGACTGTTTTCATTGTGTCCTATAAGTTTGGGTATGTTGTGGCTTCATTTTCATTAAACTCTAAAACATCTTTAATTTCTTTCTTTATTAATTTCTTGACAAAGTTATCATTGAGTAGAATGTTGTTCAGCTTCCACGTGAATGTTGGCTTTCTATTAATTATGTTGTTATCGAAGATCAGCTTTAGTCAATGGTACATCGGATTATTTCATTATTTTTGTATCTGTTGAGACCTTTTGTGACCGATTTTGGAGAAGATATCATGAGGTGCTGAGAGGAAGGTATATCCTTTTGTTTTAGGATAAAATGTTTGGGAGACACCTGTAAAATCCATTTGTTTCATAACTTCTGTTATTTTCAGTGTGTCTCTGTTTAGTTTCTGTTTCCAGGATCTGTCCATTGATGAGAGTAGGGTGCTGAATTATATTATTATTGTGTGCGGTACAATGTGTGCTTTGAGTTTACTAAGGTTTCTTTAATGAATGTTGATACCCTTGGATTTGGAGCATAGATATTCAGAATTGAGAGTTCATCTTGGTAGATTTTTGCCTTTGATGAGTATGAAGTGTCCTTCCTTGTCTTTTTTGATAACTTTAGGTTGAAAGTCAATTTTATTCCGTATTAGAATGGCAACTCCAGCTTGTTTCTTCTGACAATTTGCTTGGAAAATTGTTTTCCAGCCTTTTACTCTGAGAAATTTTCTGTCTTTGTCCCTTAGATGGGTCTCCTGCATGCAGCAAAATGTTGGGTCCTGTTAACATAGCCAATCTGTTAGTTTATGTCTTTTTATTCGAGGATTGAGTCCATTGATATTAAGAGATATTAAGGAAAAGTAATTGTTGCTTCTTGTTATTTTTGTTGTTAAGGTTGGGATTGTATTCATGTGGCTATCTTCTTTTAGGTTTGTTGAAAGATTACTTTCTTGTTTTTTCTAGGTTGTAGTTACCTTCCTTGTGCAGGAGTTTTCCCTTTATTATCCTTTGAAGGGCTAGATTCATGGAAAAATATTGTGTAAAGTTGGTTTTGTCTTGGAATACGTTGGTTTCTCCATCTGTGGTAATTGAGTTTTTTGCTGGGTATAGTAGCCTGGCATGGCATTCATGTTCTCTTAGTGTCTGTATGACACCTGTCTAGGATCTTCTGGCTTTCATAGTCTCTGGTGAGAAGTCTGGTGTAATTCTAATAGGTCTGCCTTTATATATTACTTGACCTTTTTCCCTTACTGCTTTTAATATTCTATCTTTGTTCAGTGCATTTGGTGTTTTGCTATTATGTTACAGGAGGAATTTCTTTTCTGGCCCAGTCTATTTGGAGTTCTGTAGGCTTCTTGTATGTTCATGGGCATCTCTTTCTTTAGATTAGGGAAGTTTTCTTCTATAATTTTGTTGAAGATATTTTCTGGCCCTTTAAGTTGAAAATCTTCATTATCATCTATACCTATTGTCCTTAGGTTTTGTTTTCTCATTGTGTTCTGGACTTCCTGGATGTTTTGATTTAGGATCTTTTTGTATTTTGCATTTTCTTTGATTGTTGTGTCCATGATTTTTATAGAATCTTGTGCACCTGAAATTCTCTCTTCCATCTCTTGTATTCTGTTGGTGATGCTTGCATCTATGGCTCCTGATTTCTTTTCTAGGATTTCTATCTCCAGAGTTGTCTCTCTTTGTGATTTCTTTATTGTTTCTACTTTCATTTTTAGATTTTGGATGATTTTGTTGAATAACTCCACCTGTTTTGTTGTGTTCTTCTGTAATTGTTTAAGGGATTTTTGTGTTTCCACTTTAAGGGCTTCTACCTGTTTAGCTGTGTTCTCCTGTATTTCTTTAAGGGAGTAATTAATGTCCTTCTTAAAATTCTCTACCAGCATTATGAGATATGATTTTAAATGTGATTCTTGCTTTTCCGGTGTGTTGGGGTGTCCAGGACTCATTGTGGTAGGAGTACTGGGTTCTGATGATGGCAAGTAGTCTTGGTTTCTGTTGGTAAGCTTCTTGCATTTGCTTTTCGCAGTCTGGTCATCTCTGGTGTTAGATATTCTTGCTATTTCTGGCTGGAGCTTGTTCCTCCTTTGAGTCTGTAAGCCTGTGTCAGCACTCCTGGGAGACCAGCTCTCTCTTGGCAAGACCAGTACACAGAAGGGTGTGGAACAGCCCCACCTCCTGGCTGCAGAAGTAGGCCCTTAGGACCCTGTTCAAAGAAGCTCTGTTGCTTCTGCGGCCTGTGCTCTCCTGAGTGGACCTGCCTTAGAGAGACAAAGGAGAGAAAATGGATATGACCCTTGAGTCTCAGGGTCAGAGCACTCCCTGGGGGTAAGCTCTCCTCTAGCAGGGAAGGTGCACATAGAACTGAGGATCAGCTCCACCTCCTGGCTGCAGGCATAGGCCTCAAGGCCCTTGTCTCTAAAGCTCTGCTACTTCTGAGGCCTGTGCATTCCCCAGTGAACCTGCTTTCAGTCCCTGTTCTTATGCAGAGACCCACAGTCAAACATTTGACAGAGGTCAGGCACCCTGATGGAAGAGTTGGGGGCAAAGATTGAAGGCCTTGTAGGGGATAAGAACTCCACAGGAAGACAAACAGTCTCAACTAACCAGGACCCTTGGGGCTCTCTGACACTCATCCACCAACCAAAGAACATTAACTGGCTGGACCTAGACCTTCCCACATATACATAACAGATGTGCAGCTTGACCTTCATATAGGTCCCAAACAACTGGAACAGGGGCTGTCTCTGACCTGATGCCTGATGCTGTTTCCCTAACTGGTCTGCCTTGTCTACCCTCAATGAGAGAGGATGTGCCTAATCCTGAAGTGGGTGAGTTTGTACTCAGCAGGGCCTCTCCTTTCTCAGAGGTGAAGAGGAGGAAGGGATGGGAAAGGGGCCCTGTGAGGGGGAGACTGGGAGGAGAAGCACCTGCGATCTGCATGAAAAGTGAATAAATAAATAAATAAATAACAGAAGAATTTTTAAAATTAATTATTTTATTCACATTCCAAATGTTGCCCCCTCCTGGTTCTGCCTCCCAGAGTTCTTCATCCCATACCTCCTCCCCTTCACATCTGAGAGGGTGCTCCTCCAAATCTCCCAGAAAAAAAAAAAAAAAAAAACTTTTTGAAAGAAGAGCTCCTCAACTTTTATAGCAAAAAGAGACAAAAGAAACACTATCAAACTCATTCCACAAAGCTAGTATTATCTCATTAACAAAACAAAAGAGAAAGCCATATACTAAAAGAATACTGTATCTTTCCCTAGATGTATACACTTCTGTGCTTATATCTACATGCTGTGTTAACTTTTCCTGAGATGATATAAGCAAATGTGCACTTACTAATTCCAGCAATGTTCAGTGTGCATGACCAATGACGTTTGTTGGGCTTACGTACAGAACATACATGAGGTGTCCTGAACACACTATTCCAGAAATATAGAGGGACTCATTTATATCTATCCTCAATACCAGTATTTGTTGAATAACCAAACATTTACAATATGCAGTAGTTTAATGGCAGCAAATTGCCAAATGATACTCACCTTGGTGATTTGACCACAGTAAATGCAAGTTCTTTTATTTGAATCTGAATTACTAATATTAACCCTCATATTTCATATAAGACACCAGTGTGGGATACAGAATGACAATTGTGACTTCGGTCCTTGAAACATACACACTGTTGATCAGATATCAGGTTAGTGAGGGTGATGTCATTATAGCGAAAGTTATCCACATTGTGGACTCTTAAGTGACAGAGTCCCACTCTTTCCTTGGTCTGTCATGTCTGATAAGTTATTGGGCCTAGTTTCCCTGATATGATTCTGATACATCAGTGAGCCCCTATAATCTCAATTCGCCCTTAATAAATGTATAGGTTAGCACCATTTCTTTCTTTTTTTTTTTTTTTTTTTTTTTTGGTTTTTCGAGACAGGGTTTCTCTGTGTAGCCCTGGCTGTCCTGGAACTCACTCTGTAGGACAGGCTGGCCTCGAACTCAGAAATCTGCCTNTCTCTCTCTCTCTCTCTCTCTCTCTCTCTCTCTCTCTCTCTCTCTCTTCCTCCTCCTTCTCCTTCTCCATCTACTAGAGAATGTCAGTAGTTCAATTACCATAATCACATCAATGTGTTGGTCTGCACATGGCTAGTAAATTTCTCAGATGGGAAAGGGGTAAACATTCTCAGAGGAAAAAGTCATATCACAATACACTAATCTTTAGCTAGAACATCCAATCATCTTAGAAATACAACAACAGTTGAATGGTAAGGAATATGTGACATGTCCACACAGCGGAATTTTGTTCAACCATAAAGAAAAGAATGAAATTTGAGGAGAAATGTATAGACCCAGTATATACTGTATTAAATGAAGTAAGCCAGACCAAGAGATGCAAAAACTGCATGTTCTTACTTGTATGTTGTGACTAACTTTCTATGTATGTTTGTATGTATGTATGTATGTATGTATGTATGTATGTATGTATATGTATGCAATATAGTATATATGAGGATACTGAATATGGATGAGTACTCAGAGCAGGCTGTGCCCACCCCTAAGGATGATGATTCTGCACCTTGTTGAACATATGATCTGGATAGACACATTCATTCAATTCAATGCACATGCTACAGACTAATAAATGCTTTATTCCAGGATGTAGAAAGGATTCTACCCTTTACACTTAGTAGAGTTAATTGGGACAATATAGTCATATGATCATATCAAAATCATAAAAGAAAAGACAGATCTGATACTTTAATGGGTACACTAGTCTAAAAAGGGGTGCAACCCCCTAATCTGAATCCCTAAAAAAGATATCTAATACTCTGATACAAGTCACCTACACTAATTTGTCATGTGGCAAGAGTGCAAATGCATATGTTATTTTAAAATGTACAATACAACATGAATAAACATTAAATACTTTATAACACATAATATAATTCAATTACATATATATATTTCTACTCATGAAGTGCTCAGAAAAGACAAAGAAAGACAAAGAAAACCAACAAAACAATATTTTATAAAATTGCATACACTGGCATTTGGTGAATTGATGAATATATATTTACAATTATATCTTCTTGATATACAGTTCCCTTCATCATTATATAGTGAACTTCTTTGTTTCTTTTGGATGATTTTTGTATAAAGTGTTTTGACAGAAATCAATGACTATTTCCTCTTACTTTCAGATACAATTTGCTTGTAATTTCCATTTTCCAAACTTTTAGATTCAGCCAGCATATATCTTGGCTAATGAGATTGGTTTTTTGCAAACAAAAAAACCCTCAATAGAACAGAAAAAGTAAACAAACAAACAAAAACAGGTATTTTAATCCCATATCTTTAAATTGGGTAATTAAAACCCATGTACACGTGGATTATTATTGGAAAACATTAATGCATTAATACTTGTTATTTTGTTTGGGGTTTTTGGTCTGGCTGTTTTAAACAACGTGTTCTTTTTTTTTTTTTTTTTTTTCTTATTCAGCTAGGATTTTGATGAATTACTGAATTGTGTTCAGTTCTTTGCTAATATGCTTACTTGTGCATTCATGAGTGTGTTCTTGCGTTCTCCTATTATTCACCTTACTAGCTTAATAAGATTTAACTACTATAATCCTAAATATATAATGAAGGTATTTAAATAGCCTCAAATTTCAAAAATAGTAAGAATATTATTTGCATCAATAAAAAGTCTTGATTATTTTCTATTTCTCTCTGATACATCTGTTCTAGTAGCCTTTATAATTTCATGTGCTTTCATGATGGTAGTTTCTTTTGCTTCCAGATATAGAACATACTTAAGCATGTTTTCTAATGCCAGTCTCATTTTGATCAGCTTCCCCAATTTTTACTCACATTGCCACTCATTTGCCCTTTATTCTTGAAGGATAGTTTTACTGACTGTAGTATTATTGGTTGCCAGGCTCTTTTCTTACAAACCTTAGAACAAATCATCCCCAGACCCCCTGCTTTGTAAGGATTTTACTGGTAACCATGTTGAGACTAATGAAGGATCCCTTATGCATGACTTGTGACTTTCTCGCAAAGGTTATACTTTCCCTTCATCTTACACATTTTAGAAATCAAATTTTACTAATCCAGGGGTTAAAGAGGTGACTCAGTTCTTGAGACCGCTGCTGCTCTTCCAGCGAATCCAGGTTTGGATCTTAGTACCAACATCAGGTGTCTCACATCAGCCTGCAATTAGAGCTTCCAAATCTGATACACTTTTTGGACTCAGCATAGCCATTATGAAAGTAAATGTACATGTTCATCAAAAAATTAAAAATACAATTGCCATATGATTCAATTATATCAGACCTGAATAAACATCTAAAGTACTATAAGTCGGCAATCTACAGAAGTACATGGACATCTGCATTTCTTGCTGCAAAATTCAAAATAACTAAGAAATGGAACCAGTCTAGAGACCCATCAACAAATTAATGGATAACAAGAAATGTGAAATGTGTACAAAATGAAATTTTATTTTTCCATAAAGAAAATGGAATTATGACATTCAAGAAATGAATAAAGAGCATTTTTAAAGCCATGTTCGAAATGACATGCTTTTTCTCTTATGTAGTCTAGATTTAGATTTAGATGTGTGTGATAGAGGGAGTAGGGCAAAGGAGAGGTAGGCTAAAGAAGAACACAGCACGGTGACATATGCATGTGGAAATGCTTTAATGAAACCAATTACATCATACATTAAGTGAACGATATTTTTAAAGGGAAAAATATTTCACAAAAGCAAGGTAATACATTATGTCCTCACTCATTGGTCAGATCAAAACCAATCTATTTATGTTGGTAAAT
This sequence comes from Mus minutoides, assembly GCA_902729485.2. Classification (NCBI taxonomy): domain Eukaryota; kingdom Metazoa; phylum Chordata; class Mammalia; order Rodentia; family Muridae; genus Mus; species Mus minutoides. Next base: position 1,456,540 of record LR753322.1, read on the forward strand.
GGTTCAGTGATTAATAGAGTACACTGCTCTTGCAGAAGACCTGAGACTTGTTCCCAACACTCATGTCAGATGTGGCTCATAGCAATTTGTAATTCTAACTACAGGAGAATACAAAACCTTTAGCCTTCATAGACACCACACACACACACACACACACACACACACACACACACACCTCTTCTGTAACTATTAGTGTTACACAAACACAGGAACAACAGACACACACACACACACACACACATTCTCTCTCTCTCTCTCTCTCTCTCTCTCTCTCTCTCAAACACACACACACACACACACAGAGACAGAGAGAGACAGAGAGAGAGAATTTTAAAAAGTAATAAAAATATAATTTAAAAAATGTTGTTTGATTTTATATACAGTTTTTCAGACCCTCATGTATTTTTACATGAGTATTTCAGTAAACCACAAGAAGCCAAGTTCTACACCTTTATTTTTTATTTCATAATGATACATAATTTTATGTATTTTTTATGTCTCTATTATTCTTGTCGATTTCTGAACATTACATTTTAACTTTAAGAAACAAGTGAAATACGATCTCTTTCCTCAAAATTATTTTTTGAGATTTTACTTTATGAAGATTCTTTGTCTAAACTCTTCTAATGTGAACTAGAGATATGGTTCAGTGGTTACAACCACTAGGTGCTCTTCCGGAGACCCCAGATTCAATTTCCAACACCTATCCAATGCTTCACAAAGATCTGTAACTCCAATTCCATGAGATTTACCTTTTTTTCTGGCTTCTGTATGTGCCTGGTGCGCAGTCATGGAGGCAGGCAGAACACACACACACACACACACACACACACACACACACACACACTATAAAATAAATAAATCTTCAAGTTCCTCCATTTCTCTGTGTCAATTTATGAATCCCACTTTTTTACTACACACATTTTTATTATACTCTTAGTGATAAGATCCTGAAAGGCAATATTATGAAAGATATTTGTTGAATTATGAATGAATGCACACATTCATATGCATTGTTATTCAGGAAAACAATTATAAAATATAATACATTTATTTGGATACCTTCTGTTTATACTTCAAGACTTACCTTAGTATGGAAACTGAGAGTGCATTCTGACATTTTTACTGGCTAGAAGAAGTTCTTCTAAATTTCATTTCTGCTCCAGTACTTTGTTAGAATAGGGCATGATTCACCCTGGCCATAAATTCTAGAGATTTACTCAAAGGACTTTGACTCTTAAGACTCATTATCCAGAAGAGTTGTCCATTATTCTGTAGGCAACGTCCAACTTCATTTTCCTCACCAAATAAACCATTGGTGACTTTTGATCATTTCCTATGCTAGCTTTAACCTGTGGGGCAACAACCTTAACCGGCATTTGCTGCCCTTATTGTCAGTACAGGTACTTGTCTGTTTCTAATTATTTTGAACACAAAGGTTCTGAAAAGTGTTTCCAATTAATATAAAGGTTTCCCTGGATTTAAGGAAACTTTAAAAAAATATCATGCACATGTTTTACACTTCCATGCTTTATGGTTAAATTACAATTATTATTTCTAATCTCAGAAACTCTCTCGTATGTAGAGTTGAGGTGTTTACATGTACATATTTAGTGATCATGAAATATCTTTTTGTTTCCTTTCAAACCCACATGAAAGCATGTGAGACTATGATGCTAGTTATAACCAATAATAATCAATGAATGTAAACTCCATGCCAAAGTCCTTAAGAATCATTTTCTGATTCTATCAAAATTTCTTTTGTTGTGGTTAGATAATGTTTTCATAGTATGGTACAGCCTGTTAGCCTAGGTCTTTGAATATTGTAGAAGACTGTTGCTGAAAAGGATGGCCATACAATCTGAAATACACACAAATTTTGCCATTTTATTTTGAGCCATTGAGATCTCAAAAGTTAATTTGCAATGAAACACATCCTAGCTTATTCCTTCATATAACGTTATTTTATATCCCTCACTGAGTGTAGCTAGCTACATGTTAGGAACAGGGGTATTCTGGAGATACTCAGAGATTCATTGGTGTTAATATTTGCAAAAGATTACTTTTTTTGTTTAAGGAATTTTTATTAAAGCAAGAATTTTATAATCCAAATTACGTTTCCTTGCTCAGTCCTCAGTTCTGCTCCTTAAAACAGAGCTGATGTCCCAAGCTGTTCCACAGTAAAGAATTACAAAATTAAAGAAAGGAATGCTTTAAATTGCAAAAGATTACTTTTAAGAAGACTCTAAATTGCAAAATCATTTCAGTCTAATATTGTTAGAGCAGTAATGAATGAATTAAAAAAAAAAGTTAAATATTTAAGCCACTAACCACTCAGCCAGATATATTTTTACTCTAACTGCCCCCCTGAGGAAAATAGGAGTATTTTCCAGAGTGGATAGCAGAAGACATGGTATTTCTGATTAGTGTAGTGTTTCTTATTAATGTATATTGCTGTTTTGATAGAAACCCCAAATTTCACAAACACAGAAGGCTATACAAAATAGAGCTGTCAAGTGTTAAATAGGGTTTCAAGAAACAAATGCCTGACTAGAAGTTCCCTTGGAGAAGTTTAAGTAATTAAAATGTTTGGCTCTCTTCCAGCTTCCTTTTCCATTCATTCATTAACCTGACAAATATTGACTGCCTGCCTCTTTTGTGCCAGCACCCATTCTAGGTCGTGACAACGAAGAAACAAATGTAACCTAAGTTCTGCAGTCAAGGAACTGCAGTTTAGTTGGAAGTAAAAATAACCAGATAAACATAAACAATGTAATAAATCTTAAAATATACTAATTTCACAGAATAGAGGGAGGCCCAAGGGTACACAATCTCAGCAGTACTTTTGGCATTGATAACCCCATCTGTCACTGAACAGTACTTCATAAAATTATCTACTTTGATCATCTTCTAGATATCTTCATCTTGATTTTTCATAGTAGAATAGGTCACCCCAACCTTTCTCCAATTACATCCTATTAGTTCATTAAGTTTCCTAGTCTCAGGAAATTATTGGAAAGAAATCAATCTGAATAAATTATCTTATCTTTAGGTGTGAATGAAGTGTAAATACTGGTATTTAGTTGTATGATTTATGTTTCAAAGACTTACCATATTCCCTCAGATTCCTAAAATGGTTAAATTATAGGTAATAATGCAAAGTAAAAAAAAAAAAGTTCAAGAAATTATACTTTGGCAAGTAAAGAATGATCTAGTAATGATGGGAGTAGAAAATGATAACTTCCAGCTGGCCAGTTAAGTAGACAGCTGTCTGATCTTCATATGGCCAAGGTGAATTTCTGTCAACTTGGCATTTAATATTTAATAAATATTTCAAGTGTCATTGTGAATGATAAATATTGACTATAACTTCTAGCCAGTATTGTATTGACAGACAGAAAACTGTCTAGTAGGCTTCTATTATTCTGGAAAGTAAAGAACATCTCAACATCTCCCCAATTCATTAACATGAATTGCTTTAAATATCATAGAAATTTGTTACTAGTCATTTGTTTAAAAAAGGTAGAAAATATGTAAATATTATGTGAATTGAACTATAAAATCTGTGCAAAGTAAGTATGGAAATCAATGACTATTACAAATTGCAGATTATTTTCCAGAAGCTTCAAAGACCATCACCTGCCCCCAAAGAGCTGTTGTCTGCAAAATAGGAAATCCAATTTCTTAACTATAATTCAGAGCTCTGTAGTCTGGCACATGTGTAACTATTAATTTCCCACAACTGTCCATTGCAGAAAGCTCATTGCTTACCTCTGTTGCATTAAACTGTTTGCCTGCTAAAAACATTTTCTTTGTTGTACCTGGGATTCAATTTTTTAAACTCTAAAGTTACAAAATTGTTGAACTTAGTGAAGATTATTCTATCATGCGGTATGAGCTATTAGATTTCTAGTTTTCCATTAACTTAATGAAGGTGCTTAGGCTGGCATTTTCCCTCTTTAATATCATTTTCTGTATCTATAAAATTAAGGAAATGGATCTAGCTAATCTGCCAGCTTGCTTACTGTCACAATGCATACTAATTCTATTATTCCCAATTCACTTCATTTCCCCCCACTGAATCTTCATTCTCACCATTTGTTTTCCTTCATGCATTTGAGAACTTTCTCTTTTCATTTTTTAAAAAGAAATTTGAGAAGCCCTAGTGTGTTTCCCTGAATAGAGGCCTAATTGTGTCCAATAAAAAATATTTCCTCATCTCATTTTCTGACAACAGCTTTTAGAAGGTTGCCAACCTTGGGTCAGGATCTTATGAACCCTTCATCAAATTACTTCACTGAATAAACAGAGCTCAAGCTACTATGAACAGAAATATGGAGAAGAAATGATAAGCACAAATTTAGATTTTAATGCAATTTTTACCAGTAATGATAGGATTTGTAAATAAGCATTGCTTTATTTCTTGTACCCTTAGAGAACAATTCTGGGGTAAAACTACTTCAGAAACACAACAGCTAATAACGAAGTTCAAATTCCAAACCCAAATTAAGTTCAGTGTCACAAAATAGATTTCATTCTGATTAGGTGGTTGTGGAATTAACTGGGACTTTATAAATTTAACTTTCCAGTCTATATTAGTCCTTGTTTATCCATCAGAAACTATCCCATATAGCAGAGACTCGGTAAATATTGTTGACTTACTGGAAGGGATGTAGCTGTATTCAACAATTATTTATTCATTGGAGTTTTACTAAAAAAGAATGGCAGAGAAACTTTACCTCATTCCACTCAAACCTCTTGCTTTCTAAATGATGGAGTTACTGAAACTTGGCCATTTGGTCTTATCATCCCATTAACTTGTGCATCCAAGATAGGCCTTAAAGGCCTTATTATTCCCAAAGATACAACCATTATAAAGGTTTAAGAAAGCTGATTTTCTTTTTGTCACAGCCAGCTATTGCCAAATCACAGTGCTTTGTTTTTTTTCCTGGTATCTTGGGGATAAGCAATAGCTGTCTAGTTGGACTCAAGGCCCATTCATTAGGGAATTCCTACCTGGGAAAAGACAGAGACCTGAAAAGAGAACCTACCACTGTCATTTCTTTAACTCAATACACTCTCAAACTGTATTCTAAAACTCATTCTTATAACAGTAGATAGGTGTAGTTTTCATCTTCATGAGAGCTCTTTTTCTAACAGATGAAGATGTTACGGAGGTCTACAACCAGTCAAAGTGCAAAGAATAAGTGATCATTCTTGGATTGGATTGCTCAATCCCAGTTGGTTCAATCTTCAATACAACCCTTATACTTCATGTTCAGGCAATGCCTCAAAGAGAGGGTATAAAGACCATAAAAGTTTGATGTCTGCAGGAAGACAGTGTCTTCTGGACATGACAGGGAAACTATCACCCATGAAATCTCTATGATTGCCTAAATAAGATCTGCATAATAACACGAGTCAAGGGGAATTTAATAGGACCTCAACCCCAGATGAACTGTTTCAAGTAATCAATGGTTGCTAAAAGAGGAAGAATCAGTTTTCTCTGAGGACAAGCCCCTGATTAGAATATCCAATTCTAAGGGGTCAGCCCTTAGCAAACATATATGTGCAACATGAAATGGTAGGTGAATTTAGTAGGCTATCTTCATGTGTGTATGTATGTATGAATGTATGTATATGCAATAATATTTACAAAAGAGGCCATGGATTTGAAAGGGGACACAGAAGCAGATGTAAGGGGGAAGGAAAGCGTTGAAATAATGTAAGTACAATATTGATGTATAAAATTTTCAAAATATTAAAATATAAATTAAAAATATAATTGATGATAAAAAGTGTAAAGCCCTAGGCAAATTTCCATGGCTTGAGAGTGGCAATTCTAATTGTATAGAAGACTATTGAAAGATATAGTGTTTAGAACTGGCACAGTATTTGTGAGTAGCTAAACCTAGGTGTGTGATGTTTTTATTTGTGAATTCATTACAATAAAGCAATTTTTCATTTTAAAAATCATCCTTAAAATCTGCACTCAAAATGCCTAACTTGAACTACCCTAGACCTGAAGATTGGTCTGTCCCAGCCCCAGTACTATGAAAACTTTAATAGGTTGCAAAATGTCAAATTAATATAGAATCGCTCACTGAGAACTAAGATATGACCTACAATGTAATGTTTAATAACCTCAAATGTTATGAAAAATTTAAGGATTTTGATTTCAAATGAAAAATGATGGCAAGAAATAATTGGGGAATACAACATTGATGGACTGTTAATTTCATTCTGAGTGCTCCATAATTTTTGTTAATTTTATTTTTTAAAACAACTTAAACACTCTGTGAAGTGGCTGTGATTATCTATACTTTAAAGATGAACCAGTTAAAATCAGAGTGGGGAAGTCACTGAATGTAGAAGCCTGAAGACTGTTCTGAATCTGGCCTTTTGGTTCTCTATCCTGGACTCCTTTGTGCTCAATGTGCATTATTGATTTATCACTTTTACCAAAAAAAAAAAAAAAATCTATGCTATTTAAAAAGAAATCTATCCAAAGGAGTAAAATGGCTCTTTGGGTAAAACTGCTTGCTGCCAAACCTGACAACCTGAGTTCAATCCCCAGATCCCATGATCCCATAGTGGAAGGAGAGAACCAAGTTGTCCTCTAACTTTCCCATCCATGTCATGGCACACACATATATGCACACTCACACGCGTGCACACACACACACACACACACACACACACACACACACACACACAGAGAGAGAGAGAGAGAGAGAGAGAGAGAGAGAGAGAGAATAAATCAAAATGAAACCTGATAGTTTTCTCAAAAGGCTTAAATTTATTAAATTTCTTTTGAGAGCTTCTGTCTAATTTTGGCTTAGCCTAGATACATGGTATCCTCAATTTCAGATGGCTGGAAGCATGAAATCAAAAGTTGTAAAGTGACATAGGAATTTGGAATTACAACTCAACGGGTTTGATTTACCCTAGAAACTCTATTACCTGTTTATATATCTATGCTCCTTCAACAAGTTCCATTATGAGTCACCTCAAAGCATCAAAATAATTCTATTAGCAATGAGGCCAGGATGCTTTTTGGTCCCTAAGGTTACCCTGTAAAAAGCTACAAATACAGGTGGTGATATAATTCAATCAAATCAATTTTTTTCCACTCACATCCTCTATTATTTCTTATTTCTGTCCAAATGCCAGTATCTTTGCCAGTTAACCTGGGGGTCAATTTCCAGATTTCACAGCCAATAATAACACTAGCATGCATTCCCCTTTGGCCCAGGCTTTGAGGAAGTTGTGACTCCGAACTTCAACATCTACTATATTTCATCTTGCCCTTTCAGGCAGCCTTGATCTTTGGCATTCTGTATTTTTTTTTTTTACATAAACTGGGGATAAAGGATGCTATTTGTGCTTAAGTTTCACATCCATCTTATCGTGAGCCATTATGATTCAGTCCTTGTTACCCACTTGCTTTTTGGGAAGAGATGAGTTCTATTCTAACCCTGACAGAATGGTGATGACAGCTAATTAAGCCTTGGGTCTTCTGGCTGAGGTGACTTCCCTGAGTTTGACAGATCAAGCCTGTCAGAACTTGCTGCTATCAACCCTTGAGCTCATAACCTCTGCAGTCTGGATATCACTTCAGGTGGAGAAAATAAGCTACCTTTATATTGATGGGAAACAAGGATTTAAAGAAGTAGGCAGCAGAAACTATAGTCAATATTAAACCCAGTTTTCTCTCAGTCAAGTATCTAGAAATTACAAATTCCATCAATAGATCATTTTAGTCTTTCCATAGGCAGCAGAGAGTGGATATCATAAAAAGATACAAGATGGGCTGGTAAGATGGCTGAGGCTGGGTAAAGGCACTTGCATGTGCAATTCTAACCTAATCTGAGTTAGATCCTTGGAACTCATGTAAAGAAAGATAGGAGAGAGCTAGTTTCACAAAGATGTTCCATGATTTCCATGTACACACTAAGGAACACACATCCACATAGACACTTTCCCTTCCATGATGATGATAATGATGGGAACAATGATGACAAAAATGGCAAAGATGATGAAGATGAAGAAGGTGAAGACGATGAAGATGATGATAGTCATAATATTTTTAAAGCTACAATAATTGAGGTTGGAGAGGTGGCTAAGTGGTAATGAGCCTGGATGTTTTTCCAAAGAACCTGGTTTCATTTTCCATCACCCACATGGTGACTCACAACCATCTGTTCATCCAGTTTCAGGACATTGGACCATCTCTTCTGGCCTTCAAGGGCACCAGGCATAAAAATAGTGCATATGTATACAGGTTGGCAAAACATTCATACACATATTTTTATACATTTTTAAAGTATTGGCAATATCTAGCTGGTATAGAAGAGAATGTTGTTATTTATCAAGCATTACAGAGTCTCTCTTTGAAATATTAATCATATTTCTCTCAGACTTTTTCCTGACTAAACATTGAAATGGGATTTATCTTTGCTGTGCTTGCTTAGCCCAGTTTTATATATTTTTTAAAAGTTTTAATGTTTAAGAGAGAATCTCTAGTCCTCAATATCCATTTAAATTCTTCACTGCCCAGCCTTGAGATATATGGTTGGCCTGCATTCAGCAAAACTCCTACTCAGATAAATGAAAATCCCTTTGTACATTGTGATTCTTGTTAACAATTGTCAACTTACCACTCATTCAAATATGCTTCTTGGTTATAAACTCATACTTGTTCATGATGTGTTTGCAGTTCCACCTAATCTCTTTCACATCCTGGAAGAGTCTTTATACCTATGATGATATACATGAACAGTGTTTCCTTTCCATTTTCACAAGTATAAAGGGTAAATTACTCATTCACTCATCCACCACATACATCAGTGAAACACATTCAGTAACTCCTAGATCTTTCGCTAAAATAGATAAATATTTAGGCAACAAAATGAATCTGACAAGTAAAAATAAAGTGAAATAACGTATATTATGCAATTGTAGTGGGATAAAATTATCAATTAATAGCAAGAGAAATCACAGAAAAGTTACAAACACTTAGGGACCAAACAATTTGTCATTGAATTGCCAGTGAGTAATTGAAATAATTGAGCACAAAATTTTCTTAGAGGCAAATGAAAATGATAGTACAAGTTACCAAACTTTTGAGATGCCAAAAAGCAGTTACAATTGGAAAGTTTATAGTTATTAATATCTAAGAAACATAAAGATTTCCATTTGGCTGAACAATTAATGTCAAGGTCTTGAATAAACAATTGAACCTCCAAAGCAGCAAGAGATAATAAAGATAGGGGGTGATTAATGAAGTGATCATTAAAGAACAGTTCATAGAACCAACTAAGCAAAGAAAAGGAAACAAAAACTAATAAAAGAAAAGGAAAATAACATTATAATAGATACCAATGAAGTTTAGAGCATCATTACAGAGTAAATTAAAAGTACATTTTCCAATAAATTGTAAAATATTATAGAAATAGATATATTCCTGGAAATATAACTTGGAAAATATAAATCAATAAACTATACAAAACATAAATAAATTCATAAAAAGTAACAAAACTGAAGTAGAGATAGAATATCTGAAGAAAGGAAAGCCTTCCGGGCATGGTGGCGTGCACGCCTTTAATCCTAGCACTTGGGAGGCAGAGACAGGTGGATTTCTGAGTTTGAGGCCAGCCTGGTCTACAAAGTGAGTTCCAGGACAGCCAGGGCTATACAGAAAAACCCTGTCTCAAAAAACAAAAAAAAACAAAAAAAGAAAGAAAAAAGAAAAAAGAAAAAAAGAAAGGAAAGGCTATGAGTGGACAGAATTAGTGCCATATCCTACCAAACATTTATAAAAGAGATAAGACCAATGTTCCTCAGGTTGATTCATGAAGTAGACAAGAAAAAGACAGAAGAAATCTTATTATGTAAAGCTAGCATTCTCCTGGTAAAAACTGCATAAGAACTGCACAAAAGAACTGATTAAAACATTCTTGTCCAATTTCCCTCATGAACATAGAGACAAATGTTCTCAATTAAATACAAACACAATTTGAAAACATATTAAGAACATCATATACCATGAACAAATATGTTTCCTTTAAGGATTCAAAGATGGGTCAACATGTATAATATACCAGTTTAATAGAGCATATAAATAGGTATCAGTACAAAGGACAAAAATCAAATAATTATTCAAATAAATACAGATTTGTCTTTGATAAAGCTGACCATCCCTTAAGGGATATAAACTGAAAATAATGCAGAATAGAAAGATCTCATTTCAACATAATTAAGGCTATATATGACAAATTAACACTGTGCTAAAGGGGAGAAAATGAGAGCAGTTCATCTAAAATCAGGATCAAAAGAAGGTTCCCACTCTTTCCTCTCTTAGTCAATCAAAATAATTCTCAAAATCTTAGAGCAATATGTCATGTGAAAGAAATAAAAGGGGATATCAATAGAAAAACAAACGAACAACAACAACAACAACAACAACAACAAAATCAATCCATTTACAGATGGCATGATTTTAGAATAAAAATAAGATACTAAGTATTTCACCAGAAAATTCTCAGGTCTGAAGAATTCTCAACTGAAGAATGCCAAAGGGCTGAGAAGCACCTTAAAAAATGTTCGAAATCCTTAATCATCAGAGAAATGCAAATCAAAACAACACTGAGATTCCACCTCACACGAGTCAGAATGGCAAAGATCAAAAATTCAGGTGACAGCAGATGCTGGCAAGGATGTGGAGAAAGAGAAACACTCCTTCATTGTTGGTGGGATTGCAAGCTGGTACAACCACTCTGGAAATCTGTCTGGCGGTTTCTCAGAAAACTGGACATAGTACTACGGAACAATCCTGCAATACCTCTCCTGGGCATATACCCAGAAGATATTCCAACTAGTAACAGGGTCACATGCTCCACTATGTTCATAGCAGCCTTATTATAATAACCAGAAGCTGGAAAGTACCCAGAAGTCCCTTAACAGAGGAATGGATACAGAAAATGTGGTACATTTACACAATGGAGTACTACTCAGCTATTAAAAACAAGGAATTTATGAAATTCTTGAGCAAATGGATGTATCTGGAGGATATCATCCTGAGTGAGGTAACCCAATCACAAAAGAAGTCACTTAATATGCACTCACTGATAAGCGGATATTAGCCCAAAAACCTAGAATACCCAAGATACAATTTCCAAAACACAAGAAAATCAAGAAATACCAACACGTGGATACTTCATTCCTCCCTATAATAGAGATTAAAATATACATGGAAGGAGGTGCAGAGACAAAGTTTGGAGCTAAAATGAAAGGATGGACCATCCAAAGAGTGCCCCACCCAGGTGGTTCATCACATAATCAGCCACCAAATGCAGACACTACTGCATATGCCAGCAGGATATTGCTGAAAGGACCCTGATATAGCTGTCTCCTGTGAGGCTTTGACAGTCCCTGACAAATACAGAAGTGGATGCTCACAATCATCTATAGGGCAGAACACAGGGTCCCCAATGTAGGAGCTAGAGAGAGTACTCAAGAGCTGTAGGTGTCTGCAACCCTATAGATGGAACAACAATATGAACTAATCAGAACCCCCAGAGCTCATGTCTCTAGCTGCATATGTATTAGACGATGGCCTAGTTGGCCATTATTCAGGAAGAAAGGCCACTGGTCTAGCAATGTTTATATGCCCCAGTACAGGGGAATGCCAGGGCCAAATAGTGGGAGTGGGTGGGTAAGGGAGCAGGGAGGGGGGGTATAGGGGATTTATGGGATAACACTTGAAATGTAAATGAAGAAATTATCTAATAATAAATAAAAAAAGAAAATTCTCAGGTCTGGTAGGAAACTTCAGCAATAGTCCGGGCATGGAGGAAGCTTGAATTGAATTATAAAGACTTGCTGACTTAACTTATGGAGGATTGACCTGTGTGCCAAAACTAGCAATGGCAGCTTCTTCCTCTCAGATGACTACAATCTAAGACTGTTTGCCTACAGAGACCTCTCACCAAGACAACGGAGCGCCCAACCCTGTGCTGTACATAAGAAGCATGCTGAGGTTCCTGCTCACTGCATACTTAGTGATGCTCTAGCAGAGTGAGCGCAACCCATCTCTTCTGTCCCTATTCCTGTGCATCTGTCCTTCCTTCCTTGCTTGTCCACCTCAGTCAGGTCAAATCCTAACCAATTTGAATGAGGCAAAGTAGGTATCAAAAATCAACTTGCAAAGATTAGTAGAATAGTGATAATAAATTTTCTAAGAAGGAAAATATAAAAACAATTCTATACACAGTAGCTACCCGTTGGAGATGGAGCTTAATGTTAGAACAGTTGCCAAGCATCTACATAGCCATGAGTTCTATGGCCAGCAACACATAAGTCTAAGAACTGCAAATAGACCTAACTAAAGAGGTGAACGATTTCTACAATGAAAGCTTTAACATCAAAAAAGAAGATGAAGATACTGGAATATAGAAATCCCTCTCATGATCCTAGCAGTAATATTGTGAAAATAACTGTGCTCAAATTGATCAAAAGACTCAATACAATATTAAAATTTCAAAGACATTTATTCAAGAACTAGAAAAAATCCTAAAATCCCCATTGAGGCAAAAAGTTATCTTGAATAACCAAAATGATTCTAAGTACAAATAAATACTGGCATTATCACAACACATAATATCAGTTTTATTTTAGAACCAGGATCATAAACAAAGAGTGGCAGATACATAGATAAAAGAAATATACTTAGAAATCTAGAAAGAAAGTTAACATCTACAGATACCCTAATCTGGGGCATTTTAAAAACAGAGTACTATGTAGATCAGGCTTTTCATACCATTCTGAACCTCTAGCCTTCACTCTTCAAATTCTGAGATCATAAGCAAGCTCAACCACACCTGCCACTGCCATCTAGTTCTTCACCAGATGTCAAAAACACACACTGGGGAAAAGATAGCTTTTTCAAAGGATAGCATGGCAGAGCTCAATATCACCCCATAGAAGACTAGAGTTAAATCCATTTAAAAAGGAAAGAAAGAAATTACATCCATGTTTCTCAAAGTGTACAAAAAAAAAAAAAAAAGCAATTCAAATTGTAAGACTTGGATGCAAGACCTGAGACTCTGAACTGATGGAGGGAAATAGGTAAAATGCTTCAATGTAAATAAAGATAAACATGGACTTTCTGAAAAGGACTCTAAGAGCTCAGAAAATTCTATCGAAAATGAACAAATAGGATTGCATAAAACAAAAAATAGCTTCTTATTCACTAATCTACTTCCGAATTCATATAATAATGTGAAATTTTTTGAGATGCCAAGTATTTTCAAATTTTAAAATGTTTTTGCAAAGACTTTCAGTAGTTGCTCTAACCCAAAATCGATCCAAGGAGCCTGGTTATAAAGTACAAATGTAAAAGGCTTCCATACATAAGAAGTCTTAGTAAATTGTTTTGGGATGCTCTTGCTGGAGCAATAAGGGAGAAAATGTTAGATAGGCTAGGAATGAACTTGGTAATCATCTCCAATAATGCCTTCATTCCACAGATAAGAAAGTAAAGTGATGGAGAGAAAGAATCTAGAACATTATTTCCACTGTAGGGTTTATTCCATTGGTTAACCATTTCAGTCCCTCTTCTCAAACCCTCACAATTATATAAGATCTTGCAAAATTACCCTTATCCCCTTCATTGTGCTCACAAATACTGACATGTAATTCTTCCTTAGTCATTCCTGCAAGACTTGGCCACTCATTTTACTTTGCTTCCATCTTAGGACTTCTAAGTTTAATATGATTAATTTAATGTTAACTGATTGAGCAAAGAAAAAAACCAAGCTCACAGTTTTAAGAAGCATGAGCACAGCCTGATGAGACTCAGGTTTCAAGCTTTAAGTACAAAGTGAGGTTTCTCTTCACTGATAATTATGGTACCACATGCTAATATTTGTCATCACTAGTTACTTTGTTCAGAGATTTGAATGCCTTTAGAGAAACTCACTTGTGAATATGACAGTTTGTTTTCTGGCAGTTGGTGGCACACACCTTTAATCCCAGCAACAGGATAGAGAGGTGGAGCCAGGCAGATCTCTGAAATTGAGGCCAGCCTGATGTACAAAGTGAGTTCCAGAATGGCCAGGGCTACACAGAGATACTCTGTCTTGAAACAAAAGAAAGAAAGAAAGAAAGAAAGAAAGAAAGAAAGAAAGAAAGAAAGAAAGAAAGAAAGAAAGAAAGAAAGAAAGAAAGAAAGAAAATGGCAATTTGTGAAGAAATTCAAGCTGTACATTTTATATAGTTAATTTAGGTCAAATATTTCCGTATATCCAGTAGTCCAGGTGCAGAAAGGTCTTACTAAAGTTTGCACCATATGTGGTTCAATGAAATAAAAAACAAAGTAAAATTAGACAAGAATAATATATAGGACATCTCATATTCCTCATTTGATAATGTCTCACTCATCTGTGAAATGGAAATAACATAATCTTCAAAAGACGTGCCTATAACAGTGTTTCAATGATACTGAATCATGAAAAATTGTTAGCCATCAAATCACAAATATATGATATTTCCTGTTCATTATAGTACAGAAATAAAAATATCCATATACTCTATTCATTTAAGTGTGCAGTCAGTCCTGGGCCCTTATCTTCCAAAGCCCTCTTTCACCAGGGCCCTCTCCCAAACCACAAACACTCATATGTTGGTCACACCATTTCCCTCCCCTGAAATTAAAAAATCTAGTAGCAATGGTACTGTAATGGTCTGTAACAGTCCTTTCATAAATAATGGGAAATTATGGTTCTTGGAAACAGATAAATCTTATCTATCACTTCTGATTCTCAAGGTCATTGGCCGTATACTCAAGAACAATAATATGCACTGATATAATATTAAGAAGTATGAAAACAAACAAGTATTCAGAAGGAAATAAGTGGAAAACTCATCCACAGGAACTCCACAAGAAAAAATGACACTTAGAACTCTACCTAGTTAGCATCTCATTAATTCCTCCATGTTTCATGGCTAAATACACACACAAAATGCAAGAAAACATATTATAATGAGTTTTAAATATATTTATTCTAGTGTAAATAATATGAGCATACATAAACATCAATTTCTTGATATTTCTAATGGTAGAGTTAGTCTAGGAGAATAGGAACAAGAAAGACTGGAGTAATTTTTGTAAGGTTTACCTTCATTATTTAGGAGAAAAGTATCTAATTAGTCAGCTCCAATTTTTAAAAATTGAATGTCAGGCACCTGTCAGCAAGTACATGAAGCATTGCAACAAGTATTGCAAAACTGTACAATGTCTGTCCAAAGGTATTTAGGATCCTTTAAAGAGGCTCATACATGTTGAATTCATATGCCATTTAATTTTCAGTTTTAAAAGGATTGCTGAAACTGTTCTTATTTGATCAGTACCTTCTCCTTTGAAATGAATTTCTTTATGCAACATAAGTGACATTAACTGAACTAATTAAAAAAAAAAACACTGATGACAGCACTCTCTTGATTAGTAAAACTTTTAAAAGGTCACTTAGGCAGGCATTCAGAGAAAAGGAGGTTTGGGCTATAGGCTCTGCTGATCCTGAATCAAGAAAATAAAAATGCACAAGTTTGTTTTCTCTTAAGAAACTATCATAAAGATAGGATTCATAGAAAACAAAAAATTCTTTTCAATGTATAAATCATTTATTTAAATCAGAAAAACTCCTGAGTTGGTTGACAACTTGGGCATGATCCTAAGTCACTAGTGAGTAACTGAAGGAGAGTATTCTTAAACCTTAGGCTGATCAAGGAGCATGAATTCCTCTAATCAGGGCCCACTTCTATCTACATCACAGAAATTCCTCTGGCCCAGAACTCCCATGCATACTATTATCATGTGTCTTTGCTTACTACTACATGAATAAAAACACAAATAGTGTAATGGCAGTTGAGCTAAGGATAGGCTCCTAATCAAGCTTCATTTCTGCATTTGGCATCCTTGTGTTCTTATCTGTACACAGAACATGAAAATAATCTTGTGCTCTGATTTCCTAGAGTTTTTCTCAATATTCTTCCCACCATCATTCAGTCTCTCAACTTACCTTAGTGACACTCGTTTAACCAATTTTTGCAATCTTCCTCTTCCTGGTATCTGCTGCATCCCACTTCACCATCTGGTATGCCTAGATTGCTATATTGAAATTTGGGTGTGTAGGGTGGTTTGAATGAGAATGGCCCCCATAGAGTCATATATTTAAGCACTTTGTCCCCATTTAGTGAAACAGTTTGGGAAGGAATAAAAAGTGTGACCATGTTAGAGGAGGTATGTCACTGAGGGTGGACTTTGGGGTTTGGAAAGCCCAGCCATTCCAAATTATCTCTTTCTGCTTTACAGTAGTGTCTCTAGATATGAGCTCTCAACAACTTCTCTGGTCCCATGCTTCCCTATCTGCATGCTGTCATGATCCCTACCATGATGACTATGATGGTCATGACTTTAGCTCTCTAAAGCCATCGACTCCAAATAAAAGTAAATGTTTTATAACTTGCCTTGGCTCTGGTGTCTTAATGACAGCAATAGAAAGTAAGGCAGTGTAAGCAAGTGGGAGTGGATGGGTTAGGGAGGAGGACGGGGGGCGGTATAGGAGACTTTTGGAGAGGAAACTAGGAAAAGGAATAATAGCATTTGAAATGTAAATGAAGAAAATATCTAATAAAAATAATAGATAAAATACCCATGAAAGGAGTTACAGAGACAAAGTTTAGAGCTAAGATGAAAGGATGGACCATACAGAGACTACCCCACCAGGGGGGATCCATCCCATAATCAGTCATTAAACTCAGACACTATGGCATAGGACAGATAGTGCCTACTTAAGGGACCCTGATATAGCTGTCCCATACAGAAGTGGATGCTCATAATCATCTATAAGAGGGAACACAGGGCTCACAATGGAGAAGCTAGAGATAGAACCCCAGGAGCTAAAGGGGTCTGCAACCCTAGAAGAGGATCAACAATATGAACTAACCAGAACCCCCAGAACTCGTGTCTCTAGCTCCATATGTAGCAGAAGATGGCCTAGTCGGCCATCATTGGCAATCTTCATATGCCCCAATACAGGAGAACGCCAGGACCAAGAAGTGGGAGTGGGTGGACAGGGGAGCAGACTCTCCGAATAGCATTTGAAATGTAAATTAAGAAAATATCTAATAAAAAATTGAAAAAAATAATAGAATATAGAAAGAAAGAAAGAAAGAAAGAGGGAAGAGAAGAGAAGAGAAGAGAAGAGAAGAGAAGAGAAGAGAAGAGAAGAGAAGAGAAGAGAAGAGAAGAGAAGAGAAGAGAAGAGAAGAGAAGAGAAGAACTGGAACAACAATATGAGCTAACCAGTGCCCCCAAAGCTCATGTCTCTAGATGCATATGTAGCAGAAGATGGCCTAGTCGGCCATCACTGGGAAGAGAGGCCCTTGGTCTTGCAAACTTTATATGCCCCAGTACAGGGGAACGCCAGGGCCAAGAAGTGGGAGTGGGTGGGTAGGGCAGCAGGGCGGGGGGGAGAATATAGGGAACTTTCAGGATAGCATTTGAAATGTAAATAAAGAAAATATCTAATAAAAAATAAAGAAAAATTTAAAAAGATAATAAAAGAAAAGAAGAAAAGAAAAAAGTAAGGCAGTGTAATATGCCTCATTCTTTTAGTTTGTCATTCCCTTAGAAGGGAGTATATGTATTTTCATTCTGGAACCTAAAGCAAGCAGCTGTAAAAGAAAATGAAGAAAACACTAATTTCTGAGCAACAGTGTCTGGCAGAGGTAGCCAGACTTGAACAGTTTTGTTGTGTTGTTGTTGTTGTGTTTTTTTTTTAATGTAACACATTGTACAACAATGAGTAAAACACAGTCAAATAGCCTACTTCCTGCTTGCTGCCTTTAAGAAAACAGAAAAGTCACAGTAGATTTGTCAGCACAGATGTTGCCGCTTATTTATTTGCAATGCTAGCCTTAAAGTTATGTACCACAACAATATCTTTGTTCTTCAGCAATTACTCACTACACCAGAACACATATTTCACGCTCAATGCACAAGCCCATTGATGCAGGACAAGCAAGAACAACAGGCACAAAGACCTGCAACCGTTGATATTACCATCAAAAAGCGTGATTGACGCTTATATTTAAGGGCTTTCTTCACTGTCACATTTGACTGTTCAACATAGTCCTGGGTGTGCAAAATGTTGTACTCAATGCTATCCAGCAGCTCTTGCTGTTCTGAGATGAACGTTTCTACTTGGAAGAAGATTGTACGCAATTCACTGATTTGGCATTCCAGGTCCAGCAGCTGCTGGTTACGTACTTCAGCCAACATCAGGCCCTGCTTAGCCTTCAAGACATCTAGATCACGACCCACAATTTGAGGAGGCACAGAGTTAGCCACCAGTTTCTCCAGGTCCTCTTCCTGGAGCTTCACCCCAGCTAGTTCAGCCTGTCTTACCATCTTCTCCTTCAGCCTGACCATATTCTGAGTCTCACAGGCATAGTGGTGGCTGATAATGCCACTGTAGTGACTAAGGAGAAAAGAGAGCTGGCTCTGACGAATGCGGTGCTCAGCCCGCCAGTACTTACAGTCTGTGGCCAATTCATGCTGCATGGTGCTTAGCTGAGGCTGAATGAGTCGGGCTTGGCTAGCAAAGGAGGCCCTTATGATGTTCAATTCATTCTTCTCCTTGAACACACTCTCCTCTGTGGTACAACACAGGACACCTTGCTGCTTCTTGTCTATTAACTTAGACAGCCCTTCTAACTCTGTCAGTGCCAGAGACAGCTCAGCCACTTCCTGTAAAAACTCTTCTATGGGGTTTGTTTCAGTCTTTTCAAAAGCATGGTTGTCAAACATCAAAGTGTCATCCAACTCCGAAGAGACTCTTCTGTGGTTAAAGTGATTCTTCAGTTCCTCTAATCTGTCCTTCATCTTTACTCCAGCTGCTTGCCATATCCGTACTTCAAGGACTACAGAGGGAGATGTATTCATCAGCTTTGTCTGGTGGAATAGGAAGTCAGGGACAGCCCAGTTTTGCGTCAGTAGAAGCTATTAAAAATCTTTCCTTCCCAGACAAGCAAACAATGACAAAGCCAATAGGCCACTGAACTGTTTATTCAGGATGAGGAGTGTCAGGTGGTAAAGCACACAGGCAGGACTAGACCAACTAAATTGTAAAATGGGCAAGACACTTGCCTGATTTGTCAAGAGCTCAGAGGCAAGAGTACACATGAGCTATGGAGCTTTGGGCCAATAGGTAACAAAGTCAAAGGCTGGAGTCTGAATAGCCGCTGGGTGCAATGTTGTTGGCTTCAAGGAAGGTAACCAAGTGGGCAGAGAGCACTAATGACTAAAGACTTCTTAAGATTGAGAACAAACACACTTATAAACAGAAACACAGAGACCAAATAGTTTTTTTTTAATCTAATGTTAGTATCCAATTTTTAAAAAAATAGCTTCAGGAAAATTCTATGGCAAACATAAATATCTGCTCACTAGTAAAGGGAAGAAAAAAAGTATAGTTTTCCAGATTTCAGACCTGTTTCATTTAATAATAACCTCTCTACCCATTGTTATTGTACACTAGTGACTGGAGTTCATTACCTGCAATTAAAACCTGCCTGATATAATTCTATCAAGTCTCTACCTATCACTCATTAAACTTCTTCACATAATTTAATGAAGCAAATACATTTTTACAGTATTTTTAATATCATATATTAAAAACAATGACTTCATGAAACTCTTAGGCAAATAGGCAAATGGATAGAACTAGAAAATATCATCCTGTGTGAGGTAACCAAGTTAGAAAAGAACACACATGGTATACACTCACTGATATGTGGATATTAGCCCAAAAGCTCAGAATACCCAAGATACAATTCACAGACAACATGAACCTCAAGAAAAAGAAAGATCAAAATGTGGGTGCTTTGGTCCTTCTTAGAAGGGGGAACAAAATACTCACAGGAGAAAATACAGAGACAGTGTGGAGCAGAAACTAAAGGAAAGACCATCCAGAGACTGCCTTACCTGGGGATCCATCCCATATATAGTCACCAACACCAAACACTGTTGTGGATGCCAACAAGTGCTTGCTGATGCGAGTCTAATATAGCTGTGTCCTGGGAGGTTCTGCCAGAGCCTGACAAATACAGAAGCAGGTGCTCACAGCCAAGCATTGGACTGAGCACAGGCTCCCCAACGGAGGAGTTACAGAAAGGACTGAAGAAGCTGAATGGGGTCTGTAACCCCATAGGAAGAACAACAATATCAACCAACCAGACTCTCCAGAGCTCCCAGGAGTTAAGCCACCAAAGAGTACACATGCAGTGACCCATGGCTCCAGCCAGCTACATGTGCAGAAAGGATGGACTGGTTGGTCATCAATGGGAGGAGAGACCCTTGGTCCTGTGAAGGTTTGATGCCCCCGTATAGGGGAATGCCAGGGTGGAGAGGTGGGAGTGGGTGGGTGGTTGGGTGGGGGAACATCCTCATAGAAACAGGGAGATGGGGATGGGATAGGGGGTTTTCAGGGAGACTGGGAAAGGGGATAACATTTGAAATGTAAAGAAAGAAAATATCCAATAAAAATAAAGTAAAACTTCACTGTTTTCCTCACTCCCCTTTTGTCTCATTGTCAAATCTTTAATAAAACATTTGTTTGTTTGTTTGTTTGTTTGTTTGGGTGCTGTATAGGAGACTAAGAACCTAAGATTAATCGCTGGGACCTAGGGTAAACCCCAAAACTACTGTTCTACTGAGTGAACATAGCAATAAATTGACTCTTAATGACATTCTGCTTTCTCATAGTTCAGTGGCTTATGCAGACATCATCAGAGAAGTTCACTCCTGCAGCAGATGGGAACAATACCAAAAGACTAACACCCAGACATTGTGCAGAGTGAGAGAGGCCTTGGAACACTCAGCCCTGATAGGATGTCTCCATTAAATTCCTCATCTCAGGGCACCTTGCAGAAGAGGAGGAAGAAAGGGTGTAAATGCTGGGGGTGGGGGTGAACAACCTCAAGGGAATAAAGACCTCTAACTCAATAAGACCAACACACATATGTATTTGCAGAGATGGAGAAATCATGCACAGAGCCTGCATGGGCTTATACCATATAAGGTCCTATAGCTAAAAGGAGAAATGAACACATAACCCTATCCCAAACCCAGAAGCTATCTCTAGTGGATAACAACATGAAAATGAAAATTCAGTTTCCTCTAAGGGAAATGGTTTCTTTAAATGTTCATTGTCTCATAATATCATGTCAGGCCTTCCTTAATATTTTTTTTTACTATTTATTTTAAATGTTAATTTAATTTAAATTTATTTTATTTTATATATTTTTAAATTTTATCTAAATTTTTAATTTTTATTATTATTTTCTGTCTTTTTACCCTGTAGGTCCTCTATATGGATAGTTGGATGGATAGATAGATAGAGAGGTAAATAGATATATAGAGATAGATAGATAGATAGATAGATAGATAGATAGATAGATAGATAGATAATATAGAGATATATAGATGCTTCCAGTTTTATGTTTTATAGGATTCCTACATGTGTGAATGGCTTTATCTCTGTGTCAATTCCTATGGGTTATGTCTTTTCTTGGCTCTTCTGTTTGTTTTGTACTATTCTGGAATGTTAGTTTTTTTTATTGTATTGTATTTTACTCTTATGACTTTAAATACTTTTAGTTTCCTAGTAAGAGACACAAAAGGAGTGGAACTCTATGGAAAGGGAGCTGAAGAGGGCTGAAAGGAGAAGAGTAGGGGGAAACTGTAATCAGGATATATTGTGTGAAACAAAATCCATTTTCAATAAAAGGAAAAAATAAAAACAAAAAAATGTTTTCTGGTTGATCTATAGTTTTCTTTTTTTCTTTTTATAAACTCTAAGATAAGTAAGTTATGAGCTTCCTTTAATTTTTACCCAGGATTCTGTTCAACAAGATCAAACTATAAGCACCAAAATATCTCTCCAGAGAGTTACTCTATTTTCATATATAATTGTGTAGTGCATTTGTGTTGATATAGCATGGAGGTTAGAAGAAGAAGGCAAATCCTCTGGATCTCGAGCTACAAGTGGTTCTGAGCTACACAGAATGCTGGGAACTGGACGTCAGTATCTTCAAGAACAACAAGCATTCTCTGCAAGCCCTCAAAATATCTATCTTCTCATAAAATTTTCCTACCATGTGTCTAATAATTTACACCATTCTATCCCTGAGCTCCTCTCTGTCTTTCATTTACCTATATTCCTTCTCCCCACTTTTGCTAGCTTCTGGAAGCATACCATCCTACATAACTTTCCAGCTACCTTCCCTATTACAACCTAAATGTCTACCTACAGAAACCAAGTTCAAGTTCTTCCAATCTTAAAAAAATCTTAAAAGCAGGAAACTCTCAGCAAAAGAAAAGCATACCAACATACTCCTAGTTTTATGTCCACTTTTTCACTGTGGGCATTGTGTGTTTGATTTGGTTTGGTTTTTAACAAATGCTTGGAGAAACTCTCACAGAACTTAAGAAGTATTGGGAGGCTGATGAGAGCTCCTTTCGCTGAAGCAAAGGTTACTCAGGCCCTATGGAGACCTTTATTGCCTCTGCTGACATAATGCCACTTAGCCATAAGGAGACTCAGCTTTGGGTTGAAGACAAAATAAAGACACTAACAAAGAGAAGCTTTCACAGTCCCCATGGAAACTTCTTGCCACAAACCTCAGCATATTTTCTGTATTCCTTAATATTTACTTTGTCAAGTGGCTCTGTCTGACATCTCAGAATTTTGCTAGAACTTAAGACTCACTTGAGACTTGTTGAACAAAACATTCTGTTAAATTCCTATCAATATTCTTCAGAGGAATTTTGTTACCACTCCCCTATGTACAATTCTATTGCTCATGTATAAGTAAAAGTATCTAAAATAAAACATGAAGATCACATGATTTCTGGATTCAATCATTACCTACAATCAGCAATTGCTAAAATTAAACTTGACTATGTGATACCAAATAGTTTTCTATACTAATCTTAATCTACTGTTTCTATGCATAGTAATATCATGTTGTGTGAAATATTAGAGTTCACACTAGAACTTGATTAGATAAAGAATCCCAGAGAATACTTACATACAAAACTGGAAATTTCTTGGGTATCATTTTTAAAAGTAAATAAAAGTAATTAATTTGAGTGAAATAAAACATTTCCTAGGAAGTAAAAGTATTTTGGAGCTGCATAATGAGTTAAAATTATCTAATAAGAATCTTTTCACTGCAAAATTGTTTTTTTTTATTTTCTGATCTTTCCATCTTTAGCTAAATCATCTCTTTTTATTATTATTACATTTTGACCCTGAATGTTAGGCAAATGTTACACTAGCCCTGATTTCTTTTTCAACTCTGTGCTTCTCCCCTAGCTCCTCTGTTTAACTCATCTCTTCTAAACAAATTCTATTAGCACATTTGGTGTCTATAATACTACAAAAACACCAGTTGTCTTATAGTTCTAGAGACCAGAAAATCCATGATCAAGCTGTCTATGTCTTTTGGGCATCCATTTCTTAGCACAAGGACAGCCAGTTTTGTTGTGACTTCATATTGCAGATCAAATGAAAGAAGTCTCTCAAGTCTCTTTTTGTCTGCACTTGGTTTATGAGATCACTCATTTAATTCATTGGGACATTGCCTTCATAACCAAATTATCTTTCAGTGACTCCATCTTTAAATAACATCACATAGAAGACCTCCATTAAATAGCCTAGAATAGGAGCTGTTATGTGTAAGTACTTGATAAATATGTGCCAAAGAATCCAATATATGTTTTTAAACATGTATTGAAGATTTTTTTCTTTTTTTCTTTTCTCTTTTAGATTTTGCCTTTTTAAATATTTTTCAAGATTTATTTATTATTATATGTAAGTACACTGTAGCTGTCTTTAGACACACCAGAAGACGGTGTGAGATCTCATTACAGATGGTTGTGAGCAACCATGTGATTGCCGGGACTTGAATTCAGGACCTTCAGAAGAGCAGTCAGTGCTCTTAGTCTCTGAGCCATCTCTCCAGTCCTGTACTGAAGAATTCTTATAAAACATAACATTAAAATCTAAAAAAAAAAAAAAAAAAAAAAAAAAAAAAAAAAAAAAAAAAAAAAAAAAAAAAAAAAAAAAAAAAAAAAAAAAAAAAAAAAAAAAAAAAAAAAAAAAAAAAAAAAAAAAAAAAAAAAAAAAAAAAAAAAAAAAAAAAAAAAAAAAAAAAAAAAACAGCCATATTCCCAAAAGACTCAACATCCTACTTTATAGATATTTGCTCAGTCATATTCATTGTTGCTCTAGTCACAATATTGGGAAATGGAAACAAATCAAAAGCTAAATGTCCTTCAACACATAGATAATGAAAATGTGGTGCATATATACATTACGGAATACTATTCAGCTGCAAAGAAACAATAAAATCATAAACTTTGTAGGTTAATGGATGTAGCTAGAAATGACCATATTAAGTGAGGTAACCCAGACCCAGAAAGATAAGTACTGCTTCTTCTCTCTTATCTTTAGATCCCAACTCCAAATACTTAGATGTGAAAGTGTGTGTGTGTGTGTGTGTGTGTGTGTGTGTGTGTGTTCTAGTGTTCTATAGCAATCACAGAAACCAGTAAATTAACAAGGTACTGTGTGTGTGTCAGAGTGGGGGGTGGGAATCCTGTAGACAGGAATAGCAAGACTCAGGTGATATGAGTCTTTATGGGGAAGAGTATTTTTAGCCTAGACTATTTTACTTACATACCCTGCTCTTGGAAAATTGGATTAACATAGACTCATTGAAGCAGTGTACTGTGGGGAAAAAGTACTTCATCAAAAGGAAAACATAGTGTGTAACCAAAGAAAGGGAATTGATGCTAATCCCTCAAGTATCTAATCTAGACTAGTGACTGACTAATCCAAGGAAAACTTTTAAATGGTAATTATTCATAAATAATAAATGTATAATAACAATAAAAATTAGGTAAATACAACCATTATTCTAGAGCCATTAGATGCTCAGTAAGCACATGAAAAGGTGTGCAGGCTCATGAGCCATATGAAATGTACATAGAAGCTGTACTGAGATACTATTTCTAGTTCTTCTACAATAAACAATGGAAAATAGATGTTAGTGATATTGTATAAACTGCAATCAGTGTGTATTGCTGCTGGGAATATGAACTATTATGCAACTTGGGATATCAATTTAGTAATTCTTGTATATCCACACTAACCTTGTACATGAATGTTGGTAGTGCAACTATTACTAATACCTACACTAATTTCCCAAGAGCAGTGGGCATGGAGGCAGCTATTAGGTAGGAAAATAAACTCATTTTGGTTTTGCAAGGGCCAAGGGCTATATTTCATTCCTTCCATATACATTGAGGCCTAAGTGCTCTGTCATAACAGGCACCATTCAGTTCTTTGTTCCAAGGTTCTATATGATAGCGTGCCTTGATTTTGGGGAGAGAGGGGTAGCTAGAGTTGCTAGAATTCCATAATCTAACATTCTTCATCCTACCACAGAGATACTTGTATGTCCATGTTTATTGCTGCTCTATTTACAATACCAAGAAGACAAAAGCAACCTAGTATTAATTCCTCAATAGATGAACAAGCAATGAAATGGTACATTTACAGAATGAAATTTATTTATTTATTTATCTATGAAATTTTCAGGAAAATGAATAGAACTGGATAATATTATATTGAGTGTAGTAGGGCTAAGAGACATACAATATGTCATCTCTCACATGTGGATTATAGCTTTTAATGTTTATAGAAATGTATATAGGTGGGGGTATCAGTCATGGAGCTGTAAGTATAACCATGAGAGAGAAGGGAAGGCATGGAGGAAGGAGGGAAAATGTAAGAAAATAAATATGACATGGAAAAATTAAAAAGGCCACTATGTATATATTTCTAAATATATAAATGCAATCTGCTCAGTCTACATAATATTGCTTGTATGTATATTTTCAGGGTTAACCATTTGTCATTGGATAACTGTCTTAGTTAAGGTTTCTATTGCTGTGACAAAACGCCATGATTGTAGCAGAATTTTAATCTAACAACATGGCTGCTCTGACAAGGGATCACATCCAAAGACATGAACTGGCTGGAATGCAGACATGTCACACACCTTTACTCCCAAACAATGAACTCTAATTGAGGGACAGACAAACTGACAGAATAAGTCAGAGATAGGATATGCCCAACTCCCATAAGAACAGACAGGAAAGGAAGACTACTTAATAGCAGTGAGGGAGAAAGAGCTCCGTTCAGTTCAGAGTTCAGTTTGGTGCAGACAGTTTGTTAGTCTGTTCAGTTTAGTGAGTTGGGGGTTCAGTCATTTGGGAGTCAGTGAGTTGAGAATTGAATCAGTCATCGCTTGGGAGTCATTGCAGTGACTGCAGTGCAGTACAGTGCAGTGCAGTACACTTGAGTTCTGTCCTGAAGTCATTCAGTTCAGTGCAAGTCAGCAGAGGCCACTGACACCAGAACATGAAGAGGAGTCAAAGGATTAGAACAAAGTGCCAGAGTTAATTTGAGGCAAAAAAGACTAATTCAGTGAGAAGATGAGAGAAGCCGGATTGAATCAGTCAGCTTGGAGAAGAGTTTTGAGCCATAACAGCTGAGTTGAACTAAGCAGTCAGTTCAGAAAGAAGAGAAAGGGTGAGCTTATTCAGTAGGAACCCTATGAGACAACAATTACATGCAGTGAACAAAAGATACATTTATACATGTTCAAAAACAATTGGGAAGGAAAGAGTGTATTAGAATTACACTTCCACATCACTGAAGAAAGGCAAGAACTCAAGCAGGGCAGGAGGCAGGAGGCAGGAGGCAGGAGGCAGGAGGCAGGAGGCAGGAGGCAGGAGGCAGGAGGCAGGAGGCAGGAGGCAGGAGGCAGGAGGCAGGAGGCAGGAGGCAAGAACTGATGCACAGACCATGGAAGGGTGCTGCTTACTGGCTTGTTCATCATGACTTGCTCAGCCTGTTTTTACTTTTAAAAGATTTTTTGTTATTTTCCTTTTTTTGAAAATACAATTGTTTTATACATAATATTCTGAATATAATTTATCCTCTCTCATTTTCCTCAATTACTTCCTACATTCTGCATCTTCTTCCTTTCTATTTCTCCTTAGAAAATAAACAGGCTTCTAAGGGACAATAATAAATAAAAATAAAACCGAAAACTAACACACAAATATAAGACAAAATAAACAGAGAGAAGAAAAGGAGCCCAAGAAAAAGGTACAAGAAACAGACAATGACATAGAGGCCCATTCGTCTATACACTCTAGAATCTCATAAAAACACACAAAACAGAATATTATAATGTATATGCAAAGAACATGTAGGATAAAAACAGAAGGAGAGAGGGAAGGAAACAAAGTGAGAGAGAGAGAGATGGAGAAAGAGAGAGGGGAGAGAGAGAGAGAATATAAGTAGGTAAAAATAAAAGATAAATTAAAATTTAAAAATAAAAGTTATTTTTAAGGCCCAAAACAACATTTTGAGACATAAACATGCCATTGAATTTTCTTCTGGCTGTCTACTGTTGGGCATGCAACTTAAGAGTAGTTTGTTTCATCAGTGAGACTACCTTGAAAGAAAGTACTAATTTTTCATTTGCAAGTGGTTATCAATTGAGAAATTGCTTCTGGGTTAGAGATGGAAGCATGTGTTCTTTCAGCTCTAGGACTCCATCTGGTACAGATCTCTGTAACCCTGTGCATTCTGCTTTAGTCTCTGTGAGTTCGTACATATGTCAATTCTGTTGATTTAGAGGGCCGTGTTTCCTTGGTGTCCTCCATCCCTGTGGCTCTTATGCTGTTTCTACCTCATCTTCTGCAGGGTTCCCTGATCCTTGAAATGAAGAACTTGATGGAGACATCCTATCAGGGCTGAGTGTTCCAAAGTCTCTCTTACTCTATGCACAATGTCTTGCTGTGGGTCTCTGTATTTGTCCCCATCTTCTACAGGGGTAAGCTTATCTGATGATGTCTAGACAAGGCACTGATCTATGAATATGGCAGAATATCACTGGGAGTCATTTTTATTGCTATGTTTTATTTGTTAGTGTATTTATTTCCTGACTGACTGACTGACTGAATGAATGAATGAATGAATGACATTATTTGGTTTTACCCTAGGACTCTGTGCTATTTAGTCCCAAGTTCTTGATCACCTAAATAGCATTGTATATGTGTTCCATCTAACTGATTGGGTCTTAAGTCAAATCAGATATTGGTTGGTTATTCCCACAAGCTTTATTCTACTATTGCACTAGCATATCTTACATGCAGGATATCATTATCAACCAGGTTTGTAGCTTTGTTGGTGTTTCCATTTCTGATTTGTTAGTGCAAAGAGTACTTTTCTGTATCCAGGATACTAGCCCATATGTAGCTATATAGGCACTAGCTTGACTTCTCCATGTTCAATGACTTGTGTAGATGTTGTCTGCAGCAATGGGGCCTTGCCACCAGTTTGTAGACAGCATTATTATGCTATTGTCTTAGCATTATTATGGGTGGCTTGGAGGTTCCCATGGGACTCCTTTGGCCAACTTATCAATTAGAAATAACCCTTTCCTGGTACTGGAATCTCCATTAGGTGACAAAATATCCAGTTGGGGCTCTGTCTTCCCAGGGGAAAAATAATTTTCCCACTCTCAACATTCCTCCATTCCCTGTGGTTCTTTGGATAGAGTTGAGGCTTCATAGTCTTTACACCCTGAAATTTGGAAAAAGAAAAGGAAATGAAGAAATGTTGTACTCATAATCCCCCAAAATAAAAATATTTTTCCAAAAAGCTACTATAGATGGAAGGGTACAAGGGAGTAAAAAAGATGTAGACTAATAGAGGTGGTATGGGGAGATAAAAATTAATTATAGAAATTCCATGATTAAATATAATAGTTTATGTCCTAATAACAAATTAAATAATAGCTGAAGTATGGAAGAAATTCAAATGCCTAGCAATGTGAGAAAGTATAAATAAAATAATGAATCCTCATATAATAACATATATTCAGAAACAAATTAATACTGGGACATACTACAATGTAGAAAGACACTACAATTGTTAAATGTAATGAAAGAAGAAAGACACAAAATGATACATATTCTGAGATGAGACTAATTTATATGGTGTTTCCAAAATAAGCAAACCTTATAGATGTTGCTCATCAAATAATGGTTTCCTAAAGTTTGGAGTGGTTGGAGAGTAATGGCAAGTACCTGCTAATGAATGAAGTCTTCCTGTTAGAAAAACTCCCAAAAGGGTGATGAAGGTGTATAACTTCGAGAATATGCTGAAAACTACTGTGCTGTACTCCAAATTGGGAAATTATTTATCATACAGATAGCATTGAATAATGCTGCTAATTTTACAAGGCATGCTTATATATTTATCTAAAGAATTTGTATTTGGCTGACTTCTATGGCTCATTTTTCCCCTTTCCTTTATATGTGTATGTGTGCCTCATCTAATATTCTGTCTTTACTGACTACAATCAAAGCTATCAGCCCCAGTCCACTGAGCAGTTCTTTTTTCTATTTTTTTTAATCAAGCCCAGATAAAAAGAAAAGGACAAAGGCAAGAAAAGGGAGGAAGGGGCTGGAGAGATGGCTCTGTGGTTAAGAGCACTGACTGCTCTTCCAGAGGTTCTGAGTTCAATTCCAAGCAACCACATAGTGGCTCACAACCATCTGTATGGGATTTAATACCCTCTTCTGGTGTGTCTGAAGACAGCTACAGTATACTCATATACATATATATCTATTTTTTTTAAGTTTGAGTTGTGTTTAAATAATAGTTTAAAGAAAAAGAAAAGGGGGGAAGAAGATAGAAGAAAAGACAAATGAGTTACCAAATGCACAGTCTCAATAGTTCTATATCTGAACTCTGGACATTTGATGTCAAATTGCAAACTAAGCTGACATTTAAATCCCTAGCATTTAGGAGGCTACATAATACTGTGTTTGAAGCTTGTCTGACTACGTGGCTAATTCCATGTTTGTCTGGGCTACTGAACAAATAAATGAATGTAGTTACAACTGTCTGTGTTCTCGTTCCTAGAAGTCTGGAAATTTTTGATGTTTTGACAACTGAAACTTAAGTTTGTGTTGTTTTAGCTAGGTATAGAGGTTTATGTCTGCAATCCCAGTACTTGAGAGGCAAAGGTGGGAGAATTGCATAATGTTAGAAGCCAGGCAGTTACCTAGTAAGTTCTAGTCTACCCAGGGTTACAAAGCAAGACAGTCTCAAACCAGAAAAAGCTATAAGGCAGGTATCATGCCACACACCTTTTTGTTGTTATTTCATATTTCATTTGTTTGTTTTGTTTTTTGGCTTTGTTTTGTTTTAAGATAGGGATTCTCTGAATAGCTCTGGGTGTCCTAAAATATGGCAGTGGTACATGTCTTTAATCACAGCACTTGGGAGACAGAAGAAGACATATCTATATGAGTGTGAGGCCAGACTGTTCTACATAGTGATTTCAGGGCAGCTGGGGCAACAAAGGGACAAAGAGAGGCCTTGCCTCGAAAGAAAGAAAGAAAGAAAGAAAGAAAGAAAGAAAGAAAGAAAGAAAGAAAGAAAGAAAGAAAGAAAGAAAGGAAGAAAGAAAAGAAAAGAAAGAAATTTTCATAGAAATAAAATATTTAGAACTATAAACAAGCTATAAAACAAGATTTCTCAATATTTTCCATTGAGATAGCTTAACAGTAGAACAGAAATCATATATATATATATCTTGAAATTAGAAAGTATTCCAAAATAGACTATCTTACATACAAAAGTATCTTTGATATCAAGATCTAATCTTATTTTTTTATTGTTTAGTTGTTAACATATTAGTATTTTAAGATTGAATAATGCCTTTTTCTTCCAAAAGTTATATGTCACTGTAAGAAATAGTGTCGTTTTTTTACCTATTTAAAGTAATCTGAGAATATTATGAAACAGTAAGCTAATAATTTGGGAGCACAACATAGTCATCTGCAAGGTGAAATGGGAAAAATATATCTACTACTAAAAATTCCTCATGATCATACTTGGACTTGTTCTCTAACTCAAATCTAAAAAACCACGAGTCTATTCCTTAATTTGTAAGATCAAGTGGGTAAAGTTAAGATCATCTAAAGAGGCCACATTGCACGCAAACTCAGTGGATGGTCCCAAGGTCCCCAGAGGACTCTCCATGCTGCAGGAACCCTAGCACACCCAAGATCTTAGGATCACTGAGGAGAGTCGGCCTCCAGAGAGGACTCTGACCCTGGGACTCAGGTGAGAGTGCCATCATGTATCCCGGGTCTCTCAAAGACCAGTCCCCACAGGTAAGTGAGTGGACCACAGAAACAACAGAGCTTCTTGGACGGGGTCCCTTTGGGCCTTCATCTTCAGCCAAGAGGAGGATCTGAGCTTCCAGACATCTAGTTACCTTCCCTGAAAGAGGAGAGCTTGCCTGCAGAGTGCTCTGACCACTGGGACTCAGTAGAGAGTTGGAATACCAGGAGTGCTGAGAGAGGCTAACAGAATCAAAGGAGGAACAAGCTCCAGCCAGAGAGAGCTAGAACATCTAACACCAGAGATTGCCAGGTGGCAAAAGGCAAACGTAAGAATCTTACTAACAGAAACCAATTCAGCATCATCAGAAACAAGTATGCCCAACACAGCAATTCCTGGATACTCCAACACACCCGAAAGCAAGATTCAGAGTTAAAATATATCTCATGATGCAGGTAGAGGATTTTAAGAAGGACATTAATAACTCACTTAAAGAAAGGAGCTGAAAGGATCTGCAACCCTAAAAGAGGAACAACAATATGAACTAACCATAACCCTCAGAGCTCGTGTCTCTAGCTGCATATGTAGCAGGAGGCCTAGTTGGTCATCATTGGGAAGATAGGCCCCTTGGTCTTGCAAATTTTATATGCCCCAATACAGGGGAATGCCAGGGCCAAGAAGTGGGAGTGGTTAGGTAGGGGAGTGGGGGGGTATAGGGGACTTATGGGATAGCATTTGAAATGTAAATGAAGAAAATATCTAATAAAAAAAGATAAAAAAAAAATAAACTGGAACAAGTTTTCAGCCCTTCACTTGCAAATAGGTTCATAGTATGCTAAAGAGAATGAAAGCATTCAGCTGCATGTCAAGGACAGCCTGCTCTTTTCAGTCCTCACCCTAAGTGCTTTTTCCTTCCAGCAAACAAAGGCAGTTTCCTTTTGAGTCTCTCAGTTAAACTGCTAGCAAATCATTAGTAAGGTCCCATGAATGTCTGAGTGTTTGTTCTCCAATGTCCTCTGTGAAAAAGACTCACAACATTTGTACTTTTAAAAAAAAAGGTGTTGAATACTCACACACAAATGCACACAAAGCCTGCCTGTTTGTGTTTCTCAGTTATTTCTCTATGATACAATGAAATACATTTTATTGGTTTGCTCCTGGGAAAGTACATCTGTAGAGCTCAGCTGTTTATAGCCTTGTGAAGTCAATGACAATAAGAGATGAAAAAGAAAAAATAAAATGGGAGATGAGCTGATGTGCTGGTTAGGTTTTTTTAAATTAATCTAATAAAATAAACTAATTAATTTTAAAATATACAATGCAGTATTGACATTTTAATCCATCAAAATAATTTATAATAGTTACATGTCTCTTAAATATACATGATATCTTCTGAAGCTAAAAGTAATATGCACTCAAGCTGTTTTTAAAATTTATTGGAACATTAAACATGATAGAAGTAGAAGAAAATCTCTTATGAAGTCCTCTATGAAAAGAAATGGTAACGAAATGGTAACAAGTTCCTGATTAGACAGAAACTGTTCCATCTCTAAGGGAGAATATGCTGCTGAACTGTGGTTTCATAGAATGAATTGGGTAGTGTTCCTTCTGTTTCTATTTTGTGGAATAGTTAGAAGAGTATTGGTTTTAGGTCTTCTTTGAAGGTCAGATAGAATTCTGCACTAAACCCATCTGGTCCTGGGAACTTTTTGGTTGGGAGACTTATAATGACTGCTTCTATTTCTTTAGAGGTTATGAGACTGTTTAGATGGTTTATCTGATCCTCTTTAACTTTGGCATTTGGTATCTGTCTAGAAAATTGCCCATTTCATCCAGATTTTTCAGTTTTGATGAATATAGACCTTTGTAGTAGGATCTGATGGGTTTTTTTTTTTAATTTCCTCACTTTTTTTGTTTTATTTCCCTTTTCTTTTCTGATTTTGTTCATTTGGATACTATATCAGTGCCCTGTGGTTAGTCTGGCTAAAGGTTTATCTGTCTTGTTGATTTTCTCAAAGAACCAGCTCCTGGTTTTAGTGTTTCTTTATATAGTTCTTTTTGTTCCTGCTTGGTTGATTTCAGTCCTGAGTTTGAATATTTTCTGTTGTCTATTCCTCTTGGGTGTATTTGCTTCTTTTTGGTCTAGAACTTTCAGGTGTGCTGTCAAGCTGCTAGTTCATGCTCTCTCCAGTTTCTTTTTGGAGGCACTGAGAACTATGAGTTTTCCTCTTACTACTGCTTTCATTGTGTCCCAAAAGATTGGTTGTGTTGTGCCTTAATTTTCATTAAATTATAAAGTATTTAATTTCTTTATTTCTTCCTTGATCAAGTTATCATTGAGTAGGGTGTTGTTTAGCTTTCATGTATATGTGGGCTTTCTGTTGTTTTTGTTGTTATTTAAGAACAGCTTTAGTTCCTGATGATCTGATTGGATGCATAGGGTTATTTCAATCTTCTTGTATCTGTTGAGGCCTGTTTTGTGACTGATTATGTTGTCAATTTTGGAGAAGGTACCATGAGGTGCTGAGAAATATATTCTTTTGATTTAGGATGAAATGTTCTATGAATCTGTTCTGGTCCAATATACCTGGAGTTCTGTAAGCTTCTTATATGTTCATAGACATCTCTTTCTTTAGGTTAGGGAAGTTTTCTTCTATGATTTTGTTGACGATATTTACTGGCCACTTAAGTTGGGAATCTTCACTCTCTTCTATACCTATTATCCTTAGGTTTCATCTTCTCATTGTGTCCCGGATATTCTGGATGTTTTTTTTTTATTAGATGTTTTCTTAATTTACATTTTAATTGCTATCCCAAAAGTCCCCTCTCCCCTCTCCCCTCCCCAATCCCTGCTCCCCTGCCCACCCACTCCCACTTCTTGGCCCTGGCATTCCTCTGTATTGGGGCATATAAAGATTGCAGTACCAAGGGGCCTCTCTTCCCAATGATGGCTGACTAGGCTATCTTCTGCTATATATGGAGCTAGAGACACGAGTTCTGGGGGTTCTGGTTAGTTCATATTGTTGTTCCTCTTCTAGGGTTGCAGACCCCCTTCAGCTCCTGGGGTTCTATCTCTAGCTTCTCCAATGTGGTCCTCGTGCTCCTTTTTATGGATGATTGTGAGCATCCACTTCTGTGGGAGTCAGCTATATTAGGGTCCCTTTAGTAAACACTTGCTGTCCTATGCAATAGTGTCTGAGTTTAGTGACTGATTATGGGATGGATGCCCGGTGGGTTAGTCTCTGTATGGTCCATCCTTTCATCTTAGCTCTAAACTTTGTCTCTGTAATTCCTTTCATGGGTATTTTGTTTCCTATTCAAAGGAGGAATGAAGTATCCACAAGCTGAGTTTTGAGTTAGGAGCTTTATGCATTTTGAGTTCCCTTTGACTGTAGTGTCATTGTTTATTATGGAATCCTCTGCGCCTGAGATTCTCTCTTCTATCTCTTGTATTCTGTTGGTGATGCTTGCATCTTAGCTCCTGATCTCTTTCCTAGATTTTCTAACTGCAGGGTTGTATCTCTCTGTGATTTCTTTACTGTTTCTATTTCCATTTTTAGATCCTGGATGGTTTTGTTCAATTCCTTCACCTGTTTGGTTGTGTTTTCCTGTAATTCTTTAAGGGATTTTTGTATTTCCTCTTTACAGACTTAGACCTGTTTACCTGTGTTCTCCTGTATTTCCTTAAGGGAGTTATTTATGTCCTTCTTAAAGTCCTCTATCATCAACGTGAGATGTGCTTTTAAATCAAAGTATTGCTTTTCTGTTGTGTTGGGTTATCAAGGGCTTGCTGTGGTGGAAGAACTCGGTTCTGATGATGCCAAGTAGCCTTGGTTTCTGTTGCTTATGTTCTTGCCCTTGCCTCTTGCCATCTGGTTATCTCTGGTGTTAGCTGGTCTTGCTATCTCTGACTATGGCTTGTCCCTCTTGCAAGCCTATGTGTCAGTACTCCTGGGAGACCAGATCTCTCTGGAAAGAATTTGGGAATGGAGAGCTGTAGCATAGGGTCAGCTTCAAGGTGCATAGGAAAACCAGAAGTTTCCTGTCCCCAGCTATTCCTTGGTTCCTGTGCCCTGATGGCTCCAGGAGGTTCCCTCTTGGGCCAAGAATGTGAGCAAAGGTGGTGATCTTACCTGTGCTCACAGGTGTGTCCACACACCTTGGAGGCCAGCTCTCTCCTGGTGGTATTTGGATATGGAGCACTGGGGCACAGGACCAGCTCCAGGCACAGAAGGAAACCTGTGCTGGTTAGTTTTTTGGTTTTATTTATTTATTTATTTACATTTCAAATGTTATCCCATTAGTTCCCTATACCCTACCCCCTGCCCTGCTCTCCTACCTACCCACTCCCCCTTCTTGGCCCTGGCGTTCCCCTGTACTAGGGCATATAAAGTTTGCAATACCAAAGGGCCTCTCTTCCCAATGATAGCTGACCAGGCCATCTTCCGTCTGCTACATATGCAGCTAGAGAAATGAGCTCTGGGGGTACTGGTCAGTTTATATTGTTGTTCCACCTATAGGGTTGCAGCCCCCTTCTCTAGCTTCTCCATTGGGGGCCTTGTGTTCCATCCTATAGATGACTGTGAGCATCCACTTCTGTATTTGCCAGGTACTGGTATAGCCTCATATTAGACAGCTATATCAGGGTCCCTTCAGCAAAATCCAACTTGATAGAATATAAAGCTACATGGAAAAGAAAGTCTCAATGGGAGATTGCTTGATCACTTGGCCTGTGAAATACTATCTTTATTATGTTAATTGTTGTGTGAAGACCCAGCCCACTGTGAATTTGGACCCTGGACACAAAGCAAGCTGAGTATGCATTCACTTCTCTGCTCTTCTTCATGGATGTGATAACCAGCTAGTTTAAGCTCCCACGATCTTGAGTTCCCTGGTACGATGGTCTGAAATTGAGAAGTGGGAGGTAAAATGAAGTCTTTCTCCCCTAAGCTGTTTGGTCAGGATGTTTTTGACAAAGCAACTGGAAAAGAATGTAGGACTGCTGACAAGTCCCACCAGAAAAAACAGTAACTACAACAAAAAATCAGTTATAAACCAGACATGGCAGTGCATACCTTTTAATCCCAGCACTCTGGACCTGATTGACATAGTGAGTTCCCTGACAAATAGAGCTACATAGAAAGACATTGTATTTTTTTTTAACTTCTATATTCTCTTTAAACCTACATACTACAATTCTGAATAAATTAAAGTGAAAGTTTGTTGGAAAGGGAAACAGTCAGAAAATTAAGTTACTTGAGCTGGTAGCGCCCAAACTGCCAGCTAGTTTTCATTGTGCCTGAAGGCACTACAAAGGGTCCTGTGGGAGAACAGGCATCAGTTGTCTTACCCAGCTGTGAACTTTATAAAGTATACCTAGACAAACTACTCTCTGACTGGATGGGAGGCACACTTCACTGGAATGAATCCATAGTGAATACTGGAAACATGCTCAAGAGCCCATATCTGGGTTGGGCTCATTGGCCCTAGCAAGTAACTTAAGTCTATTATTTAATTAAACTGATATAACATTAACTCAACTTCTAAATATGTGTGTTTATAGCCAAAGATAATTAATACTTTCAGCCTGAACCAGAAAACCCCTTTTCCAATGAACTGCAGTAAACATGGAGAGTTTACTAAGGGGCCAAGAATAAGACATTGTCTAGTGTTCCACCCTAAAAAAGACATTCATAACATCCCCTCCAAAGATCAGGCAACATTGGAGGAAAAAAAAAACAGAAAAAAAGAAAAAAAGACAGAAGATGGAACTAAGGGTTGCAAAACGATGTCTTAGAGACAAAACATAACCATGACAATGATGAATTTTCAACACCTGTAGGTGACTGCATTGGGTCTGTAGAGTACAGGCCTATTAATAGTCAGGGCTGGATGGAGATGCTCTATCAGGGCCCTTTACATCACTGCTGAAATATTTCCTACAGATAGATTCAAGAAAATGGGAGATCATTGCTTACAGCTGTGTATCCACTGGCAGTCTTTACAGGCTCCAATAGATAGTTGCAATTCAATAGCCAGATGGATGGTCTTAGTTAAACAAAATGAGTGACACAAGGAAACCAGGAGAGTGGGTGTCTGGTAGTGGTGGGAGGGAGAGAAAAGATAGTAAAGGAATGTTAAAAGACTGAAGAATGAAAGTTCAGTTCTTGAGCATTCCAGCACTAGAGATTAACTCTTACATACAAAATATATGTTGTTTCTTTACCTAAAGATAAATTTTAATAACAGAAGATATTCAGCAGACAGACTAGTTGAGATTCAAGTAACAGTATGTAATTGATAGAACAAATTAAACTTGTATAAAGAGTATGGGTATGCACTATACATTTTGAGGCCTTAGACAAAAGGTTGAAAAGAGGGAAAAAATGTAAAGTATAGAAACAACATGAAAAAGACAGCCTTGAAGGATGGAGAACTCTTTGCTGACTCCAAATACTTGATTGGGTAAAGGGAGTTCATAACATCTTAGAACATGCCCTGGCTTTGTCTCATACTCATGAAGTGATTTAAGTCACAATAACTTTTCTGTCATCAATTGCTTATTTGTATAATATAGATAATACCTTCTCCACCAATATTGCTTCAGAGAACAAGGTAAACAAATATACATGCTTCTAACACAGTGCCTACCATATTCCTATTCAATACATGTTCACTATGATTATTTTGATTACTTTTTTAAAAAGATTATATACACCTTGTAAATAAGAGCAAAATAAGCTGTCACTCTTCCAAATAATATTAGGGCATTCTTAACTAGCTCTAAATGTGACTCAGCAATCTTATCCAACATTCTAATTTCCATGCATTATATACAAATTATTTTATGTATGAGTTTCTTTTCCCTTTCTTTGATTTTTATTTTTTTGGTATCCTGTTAATTTATTAAGGAGCTAAATACCTTTGATAGACACCACATATTTTTAAGTGAGCCATAGTTTTCCTTTTGGAAAAGCAGGCTTTTATACTAACCTATCTAGATGGATGGCATCACTCTCCATTTCATAACCTTTTCTATCTCATTGCGAGATTCCAACACTCTGTTAATGCAAATTGCCACATGATACGAACATGATGTTCTAGAGATGACTGCTGGCTCTAAATGCAGACAACACTTCTTAATGATCCCTAAACCTTCCATATGTTTTCATTCTTTTGTGCATCTGTTGCTTCTGTTATCTGGAATATTTATTTTTTTTCTATCTCCAGTTTATCATTTCAGACAAAGCTTAAAGTGCACAGTCTTAATTCTATTAAACAAGAATATCTTTTTCCTTTTCAAACTTATTTTTGTTGGAGTGTCATTGCTCGTGCCTTAAAAGAGTCATTGTATATGCCTTTAAAGAGACACTGACATCAGTCGGCCTAATGTTAAGATAGTTTGTTGAGCAGACTGTTTCCCCTTCACTCTATCTAAAGCTTCTTCTTGGGAATGGTATGTTGGCTAATTTCAAAGTCTCATAATGCTTAATACAATTATTTGCTAAGGGAAGATAGTGAAGGTTTGATGAATTCAAAAGAAAGGCATGTACTAGTGTGATGTTTAAAATTTACCATCCACTTGATAAGATTTGACTTTACAAAGCGATAAACCTTAATGCAAGTCTGTGAAGGATTCCCTAGATTAGGAAAGCTGCTGCTTGTACCACTCCCCAGATTTTGGTCCACAACTCCACAAAAGAAAAGAAAAAAAAAAAAAAGAAAGCTGGACACCATTACTCATTGCTCTCTGTCTCCTGGGTATGAATGCAACATGAGCAGCTGTATCGTGATCCTGAGGCTATACTTTCCCTTCTTAGATTAACTATTATTTTACTGAACTGGGGTCATATCATATATATCTTTTGCATCTGGTTGATTTTATGGATCATTATTTTTTGATTGATTCATTTTCATTCTATCAAATTATGTGTTAGAACTTACTATTTTAACCAATTTTAAGCCTATAATCAAAGTCATTGATTATATTCACAGTTTGGCAACCATCAATATTGTCCATTTTCAGACTTTATCATTCCCAAACAGAAATGCTATACTCATTAAACAATAACTCCCTATTTAATTCCCTTAAGCCCTGGGTAAGTTCTCCTGAACTTTCTATCTTCAATACTTTGCCTATCATACTAATGCCATATAAGCAGAATGACACATAATATTTTATCTTTCTGCGTTTATTTCATTTAATATTATGTTTTTAAGGTTTATCCCTGTTGTAGCATGTGCAGAATCTAAATATATTTTAAGCCTAAATAGTATGGGGTGTGTGTGTGTGTGTGTGTGTGTGTGTGTTCTGGGATTGGAAGCAGTTGTCAGATTTTGTCATGACAGGGTGGTCTTTTATGGTTAGTTGCTTGAAACAAAAGGAGGTCCAGGGATTTCTCAACTGTCTCTGTTTTTTGACAGCACAGGGCTCACATAGAGTTCAAAACTGTCACATGATACACCATGCATTTTAGGGGGTGGATAAAGAGGTTAAATATCCCAATGCATTATAAAAGAGACTCCATGACAAA
The DNA here is from genome assembly GCA_902729485.2 of Mus minutoides. Taxonomy (NCBI): domain Eukaryota; kingdom Metazoa; phylum Chordata; class Mammalia; order Rodentia; family Muridae; genus Mus; species Mus minutoides. The sequence continues at coordinate 1,496,423 of LR753322.1, forward strand.
CTACATAGAAAATAATATGAAACTAAGTCTAGTATTTTAGTGTAACATTATTTTTCTTTTTCCACCAACTTCTTTTTTCCTAATTTTTATTAGATATTTTCTTCATTTACATTTCAAATGCTATCCCGAAAGTCCCCTATACCCTCCCCCATCCCCTGCCCTGCTCCCCTACCCACCCACTCCCACATCTTGGCTCTGGTGTTCCCCTATACTGGTGCATATAAAGTTTGCAAGACCAAGGGGCCTCTCTTCCCAATGATGGCCAACTAGGCCATCTTCTGCTACATATGCAGCTAGAGACACGAGCTCTGGGGATACTGGTTAGTTCATATTGTTCTTCCACCTATAGGGTTGGAGACCCCTTCAGCTCCTTGGATACTTTCTCTAACTCCTCCATTGGGAACCCTGTGTTCCATCTAATAGCTGACTGTGAGCATAGCATCCACTTCTGTGTTTGCCAGGCACTGGCATAGCCTCACACAAGACAGCTATATCAGGGCCCTTTCAGCAAAATCTTGCTGGTGTATACAATAGTGTCTGCGTTTGGTGGCTGACTATGGGGTCGATCCCTGGCTGCAGCAGCCACTGGTTGGTCCATCCTTTTGTCTCAGCTCCACACTTGATCTCTGTAACTCCTTCAATGTGTACTTTGTTCCTAATTCTAAGAAGGGGCGAAGTGTCCACACTTTGGTCTTCATTCTTCTTGAGTTTCATGTGTTTTGCAAATTGTATCTTTTCACCACCTTCTAAAACTACCTGTCAATCTGGAGTGAATGTAAATTTCGTAACAAATGAAAGTTGACAGTTATTCTCCCTTACCACCTCCTTTTCCTGGGAGTCCACTAGTAATTTGCTCATATAGATGTCATCATTGCATTTCCTGTAGGTAATCTTAACCACGTTCCAAACATGTGGTACAACCTAAAGAAATAGGATTTGACCCAAAGAAAAATTAAGTGATTTCACAGTGTAATGAATTGCCAATCTCACCTTTCAGCTCTGTTCACATGTCCTTGCTACCTTCCTGCCACCAATTCTGTTCATTTGGTCTCCTATATTTCCCCAAATCTCTGTATGGTAATGAAAAATTTTAAAACATTATATTGAAAACTTAAACATTTTCCTCTGTCGTGAAGAATTCCTAGACGATGTGTAACAAGAGGACACAGACACACAAGAAATTAAACAGATGCAACAATTACTCTGGCTTTAAATCCTGAACATTTTAAAGAAAAAAAAGAAAACTTTTTTTTTCAGTTGCAGATTTGAAATATCACAAAAGCAGATCTTGAATGAATGGAAAACATTCATGTGATGGCATGTCTAAAAAGTTTCTGTGGTTTTTAGTAAAGACAAAACTTTAGAAGGAAAGAGAAGGGTGCTTTCAAAGAATACTGTCCTATAAACAAAAAACATATGTAGTCTTCAAAGCATATCAAATTCTAAGCTCATTCCATTTCTATCTTGGAAAGTTATTATAATGCACATACTGTTATATCCTGACACCACTTCTGAGATGCGACATCACTTTCTACCAGTTTGAGATATCCTAAGTGAAAGGAGAACAAACTCTAGACTCCAGGGCCCAGAAAACCTAAGATACTTGGATTGATGCCCTGTCCCGAGAGCAGTATGCTGATAAATGCAGAGTCTGAGTCAGTAGTTCTTGTCAAGAGCTAGAGAACAGCCTGGGCTACATAGTGCAATCCAATATTCTTTTAAAAATTCTTATTTTTATTCATGGTTGGTTACCAATGAGCTTTGAGCTAGGGTTACAAGCAGACTGCTTAGACATTAGCAGGACAATTTTTCTAAGTTTGTATTTTTTTTTTTCTAGAAAACGTATTAACTGACAGAAGCTTAAATTGTTGAAGAGGTATATGTTAGCCCACGAACATTATTGTGTTCTGAAGAGTTGGTTTTCTTATACCATAAAGGTATAAGTCAATATAAATAATGAAATGTTAGACTCTTAGCCAACGAGAAAGATATTTATTGTTATTTTTGAAGAGAGCCATGACATTGCTCAGTGATGGAAGAAGAGAGCATTCATATGAAGTGTGAATCCTGCTGGGTTTCAGAAAACAGTATGCCACAGTGAAAGGCACAGAAGAGACATAAGTAAGATTTCTTGCTGGCATCCTCTTCTACTTCCCTGACACACCTATTCCACTCCATGCCTCTATAAATTGGGATTTTTTTTTTCCCTCTGAGGCAGGTTAGACAAACTAGAACCCTTTCCCCTAAAAGAAAGCCATAAAACCTCAAAGCTATTATTCTAATTTCTCCTATGTTTTTGTCTTACAGATGGCCATATTTTATGTCTTTAGACCCCCCCATCCCAGAGAATCCTGCACATGCTTAGGAGAAAGAAATGGTACATACAATAGCCGTTACAAAATCTAGACAGGCCTCCCTGTCTCAGTCTGTTTCTAGAAAAAACTAATTTTATGTGGGTATATCCACAGGTTTGTCCAATCCAATGGAAAGTTCATATAGGGTCTCATGATTTTCAATATGAAGGATCACATTTGCATAAAATTGTGGCCAAATACACTTGTTATGTTTTCCTCTTCTTTGTCCTTTGTTATAGGAAAGTCAGCCATCACTGTTTAAGACAGTCCTGATAGGGCTCAATTCCCCCCTCCCTTTTTTTTTTTTACTTCTAAATTTCTGATTAGAAAAGTATATCACTAATCAAACAGGAAAGAATAAGTGAATATTCTTGTCCTTAACATCTCTCGATGGTTTTGCTCCCCAACTGCTGAGTCAAGAGAAAGGGCTAGGAAGATAGACTGTTTGGTAAAATGTTTGATGTGCAAATATAAGAACTTAAGTTTGGGCCTTCAACACCTGTATAAAAGCTGGATGTGAGCACATGCTTCTGTAATTCTAACCCTAGGGAGAAGGAGGCAGAGACAGGGGACCTCTGGACCCTTTGTAGCAGTTATCAGTACACTCTAGGCTCAGAGGAGAACCTGTCTCAAAAACATAATGTGGAGAGACAAAGACATCTGGCATGTCTACACACAGAAGTGGAGGGCGGAATTCAAACAGCAGGCATGATGTGTAATGTAGAAGATAGGCGGCATTTACTACAGAGTAAAGTGTGTTACGGTTAATGGATGGGAGTGCATTGAGGCCAAGGAGACCATTCTTTTGATTTGCATTTTAGGCAGATTTTCTGCTAGTTCAGAAATTTCTGAAACAGATGGCTTTCCTGAGGGGTATTTTCTTGCCCAAGTGATTGTCAGGCCCATTTGCATCGATTGTTCCATGAGGGTCAACTTATGACCTTGCTCTTTATCAGAGTCTCCTCCTATCTTACAAGGTTCAGGACTCTTGAAATCAGGCTTAGTTTCACCTAATGATATTCTAGGAAGGTCAGGATGTCACATCTCCCAGAATGGGAACTATGACTCAGGAGCCATTCTTCTAACCAGTAATTAAGAGTCTCACAGTTCCAGTACTTGGTTTTCCCTGATGTTGATTATGAGGGAGGGATCCAGACCTAATGTCCTCTAATTCTGCTAATACCTAACTAGTTGCATAATAGCTTGACTGTAGTCCACTCCCACTTCTATTGCATCTTGATAGAAAAGATCTAAGAACACAAAGAGAAATCTAAGCAGGAGAGATACTAATGTTAGAAAGAGCAACAGAGCAGACAAACAAAGATCAGTGCTGATTACTGATTAACAAGGAAAGTGGGCAACAGGATTTTGCCTGTCACAAATGCCTGTGGAAACCATCTGATTAGTAAATATGTTCAAAGTGAATTCTGAGGACTTCCGAAATGGGAGGATAATCTTCAAACTCTCTGAGCAAACCTAACAGAATCACTGAACAATACGATGTCCAGGGCCAAGGAAAAAAGCTTAAGAAGATCTAAGAAAACAGAAAAGTTTCAGGCTAGACCCGACAGCCATTGTTCTCTTCAGTTTACAAGCTTGGATTCCAGCCAGCTTTGTAGGAAGGAAGAACTGGACCCATGTTTCAAAACTCCAGTCCATATTTTGAAAGTTCTTACCTCTTAATTATAGCACATAGACTTTAGTTAGAAATAATGCATGTGACTGTCACTCAAGTGGATTTTAAAGTGTATGTAGAATTATTTTATCATTTCCTTAGGCTTTAGTTAGAAATAATGCATGTGACTGTCACTCAAGAGTATTTTAAGGTGTCTGTAGAATTATTTTATCATTTACTTAGAGTCCCAAACTTAAGAAGTCCTTCAGGAACTTTTGCATAGAGACATCTGGGACAGGTGCCCCTTGCCTGTATCAGGATAAACCAGATGGTATTCAAACTGGACCAAAGCAACTAACCTCAAAATTATATCTTTCAGGATAGGCTAATTTCTTGCCAGATCAGTTGTACTCCAGGTTATCCAGGTTCTTTTCATTGTACTGTAAGCATCCAGTATAAAATTTCTTTGTGAATTTTTTTTCAGGTTTGCAAGAGTGAGAATCTAATCTTTTCTTTTCTTTTCTTTTCTTTTTTAATTAAATTATTTTATTATTTACATTCAAAATGTTGCTCCCCTTCCCTGTCCCCACTCCCAGAGTTCTTCACCTATCGCCCCTCCCCTTTACCTCTGAGAGGGTGCTTCCCCCAACATTCTCCTTACCCAGCCACTCCTCCATCTCACCCCTCCCTGCATCCTCCTTCTCCACAGGAGTAGGTGCATCTTCTCTCACTGAGGCCAGACAAAGCAGTCAGTCCTCTGCTACATATGTGTGGGGACTGGCAGGGGTGGAGGGAGGGGAGCGTGCAGAACCAGAACCAGACTATGTATGCTCTTTGGTTGGTGGCTTAATCTCTAGAAGCTCCCAGGGGACTGGGTTAGTTGATACGGTTGTTCATTCTATAGGGTTGCCATCCCCTTCAGTTCCTTCAATCCTTCAATAGGGTTCCTGACCTCACTCCAGTGGTTGGCTGTAAAGATCTGCATCTGCATGTGTCTCAGTCGGCTGCTGGTAGAGCCTCTTAATATCTTACTTCCTACTCAAAACCTGCTTTTGGAAAGCAGTGGTACTTTGATACTGTAATACACTTACTACAAAAGGAGAGTGCTCCCTTTCTAGGCACATGCTTCCCACACAAAGGAATGTGTACATCTACCATTGTTCCCCTCTCCACTAACTTTCATCTCCCTAGTCAATTCATTCCATTGCTGGCACTCCCTTATTTATTTATCTGCAGAGGTCCCTTTTTAGCCATCTAGTAGTGTGAATGTCACAAATAACTTAGCTTTTCTCCATTTTGTTTCTCTGGTTTTTATATTTTTAAAAATTTAATTATTTTTTATTAAAACATCTTTTTCCACTCCCATCAGCTGCCCAAGGTCTCAGAAGAGGGGAAAGATTTATGCAGTTGCCATCCCTTGTGGAGTAGGTCTGCTTTGTGCATCTCATCTGTGCATAACAATGGAGAGTACACAGAGTCAAATCAAAGTTGAAAGATACAGGAAATAATGCATTAGACTTTAGAGGGCTTCAGGGTAGAAAGAAGATGAGGACAGATAAGCAGGAAATGACTTTTAATCAGAAAGTTAAGCAGAAGAGCTCAGCCTTAACTAAGCTGAGCTCACAGGGCCTTACAGAGACTGAAGCTGTAATTGCAGAGCCTGCATGGATCTGACCTAGTCCCTCTGCAAACATCCTGTGGTTGTTGGCTTGGTGTTTTGGGGAGACCCCTGACAGTGGGAATGAGGTGTCGCTGACTCTTTTGCCTGCTTTTGGAGCCCTTTTTATTCTACTGGGTTGCCTCACCTTGCCTTGATGTGAGGATCTGTGCAGGGGTCTTACTGTAAATGCTGTGTTCCTTTGATGTCCCTAGGAGGTCTGCTCACTTCTAGGGGGAGAAGAGGATCAGGAATCAGGATAGGGGGTGGGGGTAGGAAGTGGATCTGGGGGAAAGGGATCTGGGCATCCTTAGAGGAGTGGAAAGAGAGGAAGTTCAGTCTGAATGTATTATATAAGGAAAAAAATGAACAAACATTTTAGAATATCATTTCCCTTTTTCCTTTCTGGCCCTCTAATCCAGGGGTTCTCAACCTATGGGTAGTGACCTCTTTGGGGGATCAAATAGCATTTTCACAGGGGTCACATTTCAACAGTAGCAAAATTACAGTTATGAAATAGCAACAAAATTAAATTTTTTGGTTGGTGGTCTGCAGAATTAGGAACATTGAGAAGCACTACTCTAATTCCTCCCATTTACCCCTTGCTTTCTCTCAAATTTATATAATCTTTTTCTAAGCTGTTACATAGATGATAGATAGATAGATAGATAGATAGATAGATAGATAGATAGATTCCTAAATATGCTCATATGATTTCAGGGTTCACCACTTGTACTTAATAAACAATAAAGGGACACTTCCCTGGGGAAGAATATTTTCTCCCACTTCCAGCATTCCTTCATTGCCTATAGTTCTTTGTCTAGGGTTGAGACCATGGGATTTTTCCCTCCTGTGTTAACATATCTCATTGGTGTCTGAAAATTTCATGCAATGTATTTTAAACACAATTACCTTCCCTCCATTAACACTTATCAGGTCCAACTCCTGCCTTCCCTTCCCACCCAATTTTGTGTCCTTTTGATTTTCTTCCCATTGAAGCCAATTCACTTCTAAATGTTCTTGCATGGTCATCTTCTATAGTATAATCAGCTAATCAGAGACTACACTCTTAGAGCAACCTGCCCCTTCCTCTGATAGCCACTAACTACTGCCAGTAGTCCCTAAAGTAGACATGGAACTTCCAATCTCTGATTTTTATTCTGGGATTTGGTCTAGTTTGGACTTGCACAAGTATTGTCTATACCATCACAACCTCCATGAGTTCATATGTGCAACTGCCCTGCTGTGTTCAGAAGACAGTTTCCTTACAGTCATTCATCAATTCTAGTGCTTTCAGTCCCCTCTTCCACAGTGATTACTGAGACTTGGGATGAAGGGGTAGAGTTCCACTTATGGCTGAAGGTTCTGCAGAATCTTATTCTTTGCACCTTGGCCAGTCATGGTTCTCAGAAATTTTTCTGATGAGGGTTGAAGAATGGCTGAATGCTTGAGTATAATACTGAACAATCAGGAGTTGGTTTAATACTGTATCTATTCAGCAGTGTAATTGTAGTAGGTTCTCCCCTGGGGCATATAATATAACTTGTCTACTCATTGGTTCCTGGTCTAGTATTGGTACCAGGTATGGAGTTGATCTTGTGGTGTGGGCCTTAAACCCAATCAGTAAGTTATTCGTTACTCAAACAACATTCACTGCTGGTGGGAGTGAAGTCTAGAGCTGTCATTATGGGAAGTGGTGTGATGGTTTTTCAAAAAACTGAGACAAGATCTACCACATGTATTAGTTACTTTTCTATTGCTATGACAAAGCTCCATGACCAAGCAAACCCCTAAGAACTTACTTTCTTCAGCAAGGCCACACCTCCTAAGCTTTCTCAAACAGTGCTTCCAATTTGAGAACAAGTATTCAAGTGCCAGAGACTGTAGAGGACACTTCATTCAAATCACAACACACACAGTCCTTCTCTCATTTACATATAATGCCAAGAACTGTGTTAAGAAAGCCTTTCCTTTATCTCCCTTTATTGTTCCATTGGTTGTGTAAAATCCAGAACCAGATATAGCATGAGATCATTTATACAGAGAAAACATTCATCTCAAAGTAAAATGAAATATTGTGTTCAATTCTAAGCTACAGAAATGTGTTCACAGGGAAACTTACTAAACCTAAACAATGGTATCTCAGGCTTCACTCATATTGTCTAATTAAATTTACTTCTACACAAGCACCAAAGTTCAAAAGAAAAAAAAATCTTTTTTTTTTTTTTTGGTGCAAGGGAGCTGTCCTGTTTTAATACATTTATTTGGGAAGCTATAGAGCTTTCCATTGCAACAACATGTGATTTCACATTGTTAGTGCAATGATTTGCATTTATGGACTATCAAAGAACACTTCCATCACATAGAAGACTATTCTTATGAGGGAGGAAATACATTTCAAAATATTCTATGTTAATTGAATCTGAAAAACATAGTGGGCTCACAAATTCAGTGGCACAACATGAAGTCTTATCTTCAAGTATATAAAATGAAGCTACTGTAGTCAGATGTGCAACTTTAAAATGATTGATCACATCCTCTCAATGACTTTATCTCAACCCTGGGACACCTCCTAGGGATAGAAAATGTGAGGTATAGGCAGAAACAGCTATGATCCCTTTACACACTGCTTTATTTGAGTTTCACTTGAACTGTACCCTTCCCTACAATTCTGCAATAGCTCCCATGTTTTTCCTTTCACAAAGCACCCTGTGATTCTTGCAATGTCTGAATCTTCCTCATTGCATTGGGTTAGTAAACCTAAGTTTCTGAGACTACAGCCTTATTATGAATAGTTTGGGGCGAAAACACCATTCATAAATGTTTTCCATTGGTGCAGGGAACTGAATGTTCTTCAGCCTCTAAGGACACAAAGTACATGGTTTCCTAGCTAAAGAGTCACATTAGTTTTCTATTATTATCTAAATTACTGGAGGTCAAATTTAGCTCAGTCATACTGTGGAAATGCTGTTCACAGTAATTAAATAAGAGATGCTGATAAAATGTCAAAGATCTGCTGCAATCTAAACAATTTAATCAGAGCTAAATGGTTGTGTCTTGACAGAAAATGCCAATACTTCAGTGACAAAGATTTGGAACAGAAATTAGGAAGAGTTTATGAGAAAAAAATTACTTTTGCATTCTAAAACTTCAATATGGAACCAAATTGGTATAAAAATTGTCTAACCCCAATTTTGATTCTCAAAACTTCATCTTTCTGCTAATATTCAAAATTCTCTCAAACTCCTTCATCTATGGCCCCTGATACATTTGTGCCAAATGCATTTAAATCACAAATGTAGCGTTCACAAATTCTCCCTAGAGTATAGGAACTTAAAATCTAGCTTCAAAGATCAGGAGATACACATGGATCAAATAAGGCACAAGATGATCTGGAATGTAATTATGCACAGAACTTTTGTACTAAATATACTCTTTGAATATTTTTCCAATTTTTTTATTAGATATTTTCTTAATTTACATTTCAAATGCTATTCCGAAAGTCCCCTAGCCCCTCCCCCTCCCTGCTCCCCTGCCCACCCACTCCCACTTCTTGGCCTTGGCGTTCCCCTGTATTGGGGCATATAAAGATTGCAGTACCAAGGGGCCTCTCTTCCCAATGATGGCCGACTAGGCCATCTTCTGCTACATATGGAGGTAGAAACACGAGTTCTGGGGGTTCTGGTTAGTTCATATTGTTGTTCCTCTTCTAGGGTTGCAGACCCCTTCAGCTCCTGGGGTTCTATCTCTAGCTTCTCCATTGTGGGCCCTGTGTTCCATCTTATAGATGAATTTTTTTTTTTTTTTTAAGAGTTAGAGTTTGGATCAGGGGGAAGTGAGTATAGCTTGAGGGGAATGACTCAGTTGAGACAGAACATTGAAAAGATATGAGTGAAAGGTGGATTTAACATTTCTACTTTAAATATTTCCATCAGAAAATTTCTTAAGAAGCTTTCATTCACCTAGTAAACTAGAGTAATAATTACATTTACTTATAGGCTCCAGTGGCTATGTTCCTCTTACCCCTACCAATTTTGTGGTCATTAATAGAACACATGAGATATATCTTCACTTATCTATTCATTTATCTTGATTTTATTCATATTCATGTGTGCATTTATGCAGGTGCACACAACGTCACATGTAGAACTGACAGCATAACAGTACATTCAGTTCTTTTCCTCCACTATGTGAATTCTAGGGATCCAGCTAAGATCATCTGGTTTATTGGTAAGTGCCTTTAACAGCTCTGAAGAGACCATACTTTCAAAAACCCAATTCATATGACTCAGTATAACACTGTGAAATACACAAAGATTATTATAACTGGCACTACAATTTCACAAATGGTGTGTTTTAGCATCAAATTGGTCATGTAATTAGTCATGTAATTGTACCAGTGCTTTAGGGTTAGGAAATGGAAAACGAAGACTGGCTCCTGTATTTATAAAACGAGTATTCCTTGCTAGATTGTCTAGCACCTTTGTTTTATAATTTTCACATCTGTGGTCTACTGATTGAAGTTCCATTATAGTCACTTCTTAAAAGTCCATTTTTAAGGAAGGAAGATTATTCATCTATTCATTCTACTATAAAATAGTATCCAAAACTTGGGAACAAGATAAGCAAGTCTTTTTTTCATTGCCCTTCAATAGCAAGGGCCTCTCAAAGATCATGTACAAACATGAACCTTGTTCACCTTCCTCTTTGGTATTGATCCAAAGCTCCAGACTTAGTAAAGCTACACATAGAAGTATAGATATTTGTGTAATGAAAACACAGATCATTTTTGCTCTTGAGATGGTTGATATTAAATATTACACTTTGTGGCCATGTCAAATCTTAGCAACTTCAATCATCCTTTGAATATGTCTATTAATAGCTCCTTAATCAGCATCTTAGGTGAAACTGTTTTGATATCTTACTGAAGACAGAGGGGCTTTTGTTGTGGTAAATCTCTCCAACCCAAATATGCCCCAGCAATGAAAACCCAAAACAATTCATATGAATACACGCTGTGCGCCTAGATTGGGGCAGATCTACAGCTACGCTATCAGCTTCCACCTCTATGAGACTCCTTAGAACTTGCAGTTTATCCAGGCCATGTGCTTCTGTTCTGCTTTTCTCCTTCCTTCCTTCCTTCCTTCCTTCCTTCCTTCCTTCCTTCCTTCCTTCCTTCCTTCCTCTCTCTCTCACCTCCTTCTTTTCTTGTCTTTTTGCTCCACCTTCCCTCTCTCTCTGCCAAATCATCAGCTCTCCTTTATTTTACAAATTAAGGTGGGAAGAAAGTTTACAAGAAATCACCTGAGTGCTGATTCATTCCTTGTTCACAACCACTACAGGAGAACAAAATTGATGTCAAATATAATTAGCCTCAGGCTATCCACAACAGGCTTTGTCTTATAGCTGGGTGTATGTTGAATAAGTCTTACTCCAATGTGATTTCTTGATACTTGTATCTAACTGATCCTTAGCAGTTACCTTTCTTTAGAAGTTATTGTTTCTTGACCTATTTTTCTTCTGCATATTCACCTATTTCACATTAAACAAAGCACTATATCTGTGTCCACAAATTCTGATTCATCTGCTTTCTTCAGCTTCAATGATGCTACTCTAATACAGATAAGTCATGTTCATCTTTTACCTATAGTATACTGATATCCTCTTCACTACTTTCATTGTCAGTTTTTTTTCGTTTTTTGATTGTTATAAAACCTGTACAACCGTTTTTTTCCTTAAATAACATTGAACCATTATTTAGGAGATAAAGTTCCAATTTACTACTCAGTGTTCTACAACACCTGGTCTCTGCCTACTCTAGCTTCATCTTTATGCTATACTGTTTTTATATCTTAGCAGGGACAATACACAGGAAAGACTAAGGTATGTTACTTAGGTTATGATGGTCAGAGTTGAGACCTGCCAGCCCTAACAAGCTGGGCCTCGTTACCTATACTCAAGAAGCCACTTAAAGGGACAAGTAAAGGGAAACCAGAGTAAGAGTATATATTCAATATGGTCACATTAGGCAAACAAACAAACAAACAAATAAATGAAAATGTCCAGTGATCTCTACCCCTAAGTCTGTCTTTGGGATTTTGATATGTCATTTAAGTTTAAATATAGGACAAAAAAAAATGCATGTCTAAGCATTCCAGGCCAAGGTATGGTCTCATTGTTTAGGTGCCAGTCTCTGATAAAGATGGTCTGACAAGTTATCAGGACTGTGTAAATTTTCATTTCCTTTGGTTGTCATCAGGTTTCAGCCTTTTCCTTCTTCCACCATGAGACTCCTAAGTTCTGATTTCTTAGAATCTGTGATTTCAATAGTCTAATAGTAAAAAGGAGAGACATAAGATTCTCTTTAAAATATCTTCATTCCTGACAGGTGAGTTACTGTTATTCCAAGTATACAAAGATGTTCTCTCAAACAGAAATGTCTTTGTACTTACTCTTCTCCTATTTATAACTCATTTATTTCTTTGGTGAATTTCTTCTTACCTTTAGCAAAAACTGTAAATATTTTTGTCATCTTCACAAAGTATGCATGCCTGGAAGACTACTTGTGTCTTTTTATATAAGAACACTGAAATATCTAGACATTATACAAAAGCTAGGAAGCATATAAAACACTGCTAGTGAGAAATCTTAACTTTATTTAAAATAATACTATTATATAAAATATGGAGAAAAAGTAAAATGATTGTGCAAACATTTCAAATCCCTCTAGGCAATTGCTAATTCTAAAGCCAACTTATGAATTTATTACTGTGGTATATATAAATCTTAGCATACTGCTGCTTTATTATCCACTATGGAGAGTTAATTTTATCTTTAAATTCTAAAAAATATTATGTATAAAAAGATTTGAATCTTATCAAGATGTTATCAATAGTGGAAAAAATAGCAAAATTCCAGCAACTGTTCTTTAAGAATTCAGTAGCTCTACCTATGCCAGTTTACCTTAGGCTGGAACTCTGTGGCCAGCCCCACATGCCCCAAAGGAAGCTTCATTCATTCTCAGGCACTCTAGTACACCCAGGATCATAGGATCAGGGGTAAGGAGGACACAACACCTGTTGCAACGCCACAGGGAGTAACTTGGCCCAGCAGGATCCAGGGACTCAGGAACCCCTCCTGATCTCTGTCTTGGGTTACTTCTGGTCTGCCCTCCCTTGTTTACCTCTGGTGCAAACTCAGTAGCCAGTCCCCATAGCTCCCAGAGGAAGTTTCACTCCTAGGCACTCTAGCACACTCAGGATCACAGGACCACAGGATCACAGGATCATGGGACCACAGGAGCTTGGACACACAGAGATCTCAGGGTGTCAGAGGCAGCTTGACTCCCAGGAACTCTGACACACCCAGAATCTCAGGATCACAGCATCCCAGAATCACAGGATAACAGAGAGAGCTGGACTCTGAGGAGTTGTGACTCAACAAGGGTTATAGGAAGGACAGGAACCAGTAAGATATAGCAAGGGCAGGGAGAACTAGAGAAAATCAGATGGCTGGAGACAACCATAAGAACATAAGCAATAGAAACCAAGGTTACTTGGAATCATCAGAACCCAATTCTCCCACCATAGCAAGTTCTAGATACATCATACCAGAAAATCAAGACTCAGATCTAAAGTCACTTCTCATGATGATGATAGACGATTTTAAGAAGGACATAAATAACTCCCTTAAAGAAACACAGGAGAACACAGATAAACAGGTAGAAGCCCTTAAAAAGGAAACAGAAAAATCTCTTAAAGAATTACAAGAAAACACAATCAAACAGGCAAAGGAAATGAGCAAAACCATCCAAGATCTAAAAATGGAAATAGAAACAATAAAGGAATCACAAAGGGAGACAACACTGGAGTTAGAAAATCTAGGAAAGAGACCAGGAGTCATAGTTGCAAGCATCATCAACAAAATACAAGAGATAGAAAAGAGAATCTCAGGGGCAGAAGATACCTTAGAAAACATTACACAACAGTTAAAAAAATGCAAAATGCAAAAGCTCCTAACCCAAAACATCCAAGAAATCCAAGATACAATGAGAAGACCAAAACTAAGGATAATAGGTATAGAACAGAGCAAAGATTACCAACTTAACTTAACAGGCCAGTAAATGTCTTCAACAAAATTATAGAAGAAAACTTCACTAACTGAAAGAAAGAGATCCCCATGAACATACAAGAAGCCCACAGAACTCCAAATAGACTGGACCAGAAAAGAAATTCCTCCTGTCACATAATAATCAAAACAACAAATGCATTAAACAAAGAAAGAATATTAAAGGCAGTAAAAAAAAAAAGGTAAAGTAAAATATAAAGGCAGACCTATCAGAATTACACCAGACTTCTCACCAGAGATTATCAAAGCTAGAAGATCCTGGGCAGATGTCATACAGACCCTAAAAGAACATAAATGCCAGCCCAGACTACTATACCCAGCAAAACCCTCAGTTACCATAGATGGAGAAAAGAAGATATTCCACAACAAAACCAAATTTACACAATATCTTTCCAAAAATCCAGTCCTACAAAGGATAAGAAATGGAAAATACTAACACAAGAAGGGTAACTACAACCTAGAAAAAAATCAAAACAAACAAACAAACAAAACAAGAAAGTAATCTTTCAACAAACCCAGAAGAAGATAGCCACACAAACATAATTCCACCTCTAACAAGAAAAATAACAGGAAGTAATAATCACTTTTTCTTAATATCACTTAACATCAGTGAACCCAATTCTCCAATAAAAAGACATAGACTAACACATTGGATATGTAAACAGGACCCAGCATTTTGCTGCATACAGGAAACTCACCATAGTGACAAAGAAAGACAGTACCTCAGAGTAAAAGGTTGGAATATAATTTTTTAACCAAATGGTCCCAAGAAACAAGCTGAAGTAGGAATTCTTTTTTCCCACATTTTTATTAGATATTTTCTTCATTTACATTTCAAGTGCTATCCCATAAGTCCTCTATACCCTCCCCCCGCCCTGCTCCCCTACCCACCCACTCCCACTACTTGGCCCTGGCTTTTCCCTGTACTGGGCCATATAAACATTGCTAGACCAAGGGCCTTTCTTCCCAATAATGGCCAACTAGGCCATCTTCTAATACATATGTAGCTAGAGACATGAGCTCTGGGAGTTCTGATTAGTTCATATTGTTGTTCCACCTATAGAGTTGCAGACCCCTACAGCTCTTGGGTACTCTCTCTAGCTCCTACATTGGGGACCCTGTGTTCTGCCCTATAGATGACTATGAGCATCTGCTTCTGTATTTGTCAGAGACTGTCAAAGCATCACAGGAGACAGCTATATCAGGGTACTTTCAGCAATATCCTGCTGGTATATGCAGTAGTGTCTGCATTTGGTGGCTGATTATGTGATGGACCACCAGGATGGTTCATCCTTTCATTTTAGCTCCAAACTTTGTCTCTGCACCTCCTTCCATGTATATTTTATTCCCTAATATCAAGTAAAATCAACTTTCAATCAAAAGTTATCAAAAAGGATAATGGGGAATACTTCATACTGGTCAAATGAAAAATCTACCAAGATAAACTCTCAATTGTGAACATCTATGCTCCAAATGTAAGGGCACTCACATTTATAAAAGAAACTTTACTAAAGCTCAAAGCACACATGGCACCCCACGCAATAAGAGTAAGAGACTTCAACATCACACTCTCAGCAATGCAAAGATCATGGAAACAAAAGCTAAACAAAGACACTGTTAAAGTTTTAGAAGTTATGAACCAAATGGATCTAACACATATTTATAGAACATTTCATCCTAAAGCAAAGGAATATACCTTCTTCTCAGCACCTCATGGTACCTTCTCCAAAATTGACCATATAATTGGCCACAAAACAGGCCTCAACAGATAGAATAAGGTTGAAATAATTCCATAAACACTATCAGATCACTACAGATTAAGGCTGGTCTGATATTCAAACAAAACTAAAGAAAACCCAAATATACATGGAAACGTAACAATGTTCTACTCAGTGATAACTTGGTCAAGGAAGAAATGAAGGAAGAAGTTAAAGGCTATTTAGAAATTAATAAAAATGGAGACCCATCATACCAAAACTTATGGGACAAAATGAAATCAGTCATAAGAAGAAAACTCATAGCTCTAAGTGCCTCCAAAATTAAACTGGAGAAAGCTTACACTAGCAGCTTGACAGCACACCTGAAAGCTCTAAGAAAAAAAAAAAGGAGCAAATACACCCAAGAGGAGTAAACAGCAGGAAATATTCAAACTCAGGGTTGAAGTCAATTAAATAGAAACAAAAAGAACTATACAAAGAATCCACAAAATCAGGAGCTAGTTCTTTGAGAAAATTAACAATATGTATATGCCAGACTATTGACAAAGGAACAAATTTGACTATTGACAAATTAACAATATGTATATGCCAGACTATTGACAAAGGAACATGCCCCTTGCAATATTTTAAAGATCACCTTGGAGCACATTGCCATAGGACTATACTCCCAAAGAAAAAGAATTAAGTATCTACAAGAAGAATTAAAATGTAGAAAATTAAAACAGCCAGGAGAATTAAATAGACGGTGTACAGGTCAGGCCCAGGAAGAACTACAAAGACTGTAGGATTAGCAATATGACCTCATGTTTTCCCTTTTATGAAACCATACTGTCTCTTACATGTCTGAAAGATACTGACTTTGTAACCTTGACCTCACAGGAGACTTGACCTCACGGGAAACTGTTGCTCAGGAGATATATTAATTTTTTTTTTTTTTTGCTTGCTACAAAACTATTATAAGCTGGGCATGGTGGTGCACGCCTTTAATCCCAGCACTCGGGAGGCAGAGGCAGGCGGATTTCTGAGTTCGAGGCCAGCCTGATGAACTTTGCAACCCAACTTCCTTGTATGATTTCAATAAAATATTGGGGCTGAGTCAAGTCTAGAGAGCACTCTGACTCCTGAGTTCAGGAGCTTTCACTCCAAGAACAGCTTGTCAGCTTATACCTCAAAAAAAAAAATTAGCTAACTAGATATTTTTTGCCACTTAAGTGAACGTTCTACTGCCAAGAATGGGCTATATCTAATTGAGTTGTTGGGCAATGGGTCACCTTGGAGACCCACAAACAACCCAGACTATTGAAAAGGCTATTAGTTGCTCTCCACAAACTGATGGCAAGACCCATTTACTGAAGACAACACATATACAACTCATTGAACATGGAAAAGTTGAGCTGGTATCTACTTACATAGAGCCTCAGCACCTAATTACTGCTGTTTATGGTACTGGAATGCATTCTGCAGGCTCCTAAAGGAGAAAGGTAAACACCAACACAGCTAAACTCTTTGATTTCCAATGGTGGCCTGCAATAGTGGATTGTAGGAGTAACCAAACACTTTCTGATTGGATTTATGGACAGCTCCATGGAAACACATGGAAGAACACAGCAATGGCATGCGGAAATACTCATATTTTGCTCAGCTCTCATCACAGAAGCTTCTTCTTGCAGCATATGGGAACCAATACAGAGAGTCACAGCTGGCCAATGTGCAGAGAGTGAGAGGCTTTGGAACACTCACTACTAAATAGCATGTTATCATTAGTTCCCTCAGGGATCAGGTAACTCTTTGAAAGAGGAAGCAGAAAGATTTTAGGAGCCCTTGGGAATGGAAGATAGTTCTTGACACAATAAGACTTATGCACATGTGAACTCACAAAGACTGTAGCAGCATGCACAGGACCTGCACGGGTTCAAACCAGATGGGGTCCTAGCAGTTAGTGGGTTAAATGGACACATGCCTCATCCCCAACTAAGCTATCCTATAATTGATACCCACTCTCATGAACTACATTTAACAGCAAGCCCCATGCCAGTAGTAAATGGCCAACACAAAACTAACTCAATGGTATTTTTGGAGATTATTTTTGCTTTGTTTTGACTTTTTAATATCTTTAGTTCTTTTGCTTATATATTATGGCTTATGAATTTTTGTCTTTAATTTGCTTTGCTTTTGTGTTTTGGATTTTTTTAGTTTTTCTCTTTCTGTTTTCTAAAGAGAGAAAGAAGATATGGAGTTGAACAGTTGGGGAATGTGTGGGAAGAATCTGGAAGGAGATGGGAGAGGGGAACAATGATCAGAACATGTTCTATAAATTTTCAATTAAAAAAAATTCCAGAACTACATTTCGATTTATTTCTTTTAATTATAAGATTTTACCACTTAATATCTTTTTCAGACATAAAATTAAACTAATGAATCTTCTAATTATACATATGGTTATATATAAAAAGAAATTGAGAAGAAGCATATTTGAAAGGAAGAAACATGGTGGACAAGGCCCTCACGCTTTGCTTTTCCATCTGTTTCTACTGCTGCCACCTTGTGTTTTGTTTATTTGGGGAATTAACTTTCATCACCCTGTATCTCTGAATGCCATTATAAGAAGGAACTTGGAGATTCTCATTTGTACTATTCAATGCTCTTTCTCTTTGACCATATATAGGAAATGCAATTCTCAGCTTTGGAGACCTTTGTAGTTTGTTAACTCTTTCTACCCATTTGCTATTCCCAAAGATCTTTACTGACAGCAAGGATCCTGTGACTAAAATTTTCTATATTAAATAATCACATAATATGAGCACCAGAAAGGTTAGTAAAGTACATAGAAAAAACAAAAAACACCGCAGATAAATGAATAGAGATGGAACAAATTGGTTTGACTGAGGTAACCCAGGACTGGAAAGACAAATGTCTCATATTTTCTGGTTTGTAAATGTTAGCTTTGAATTTTCAGATATATGTGTTTCATGTGGAATATCCATGGAGGTCAGAAGATTAGCAAGGAGATCAGTAAGGACCAATGGAAGTGACCTTCAAGCAAGGGGGAAAAGATGGCAATGGTATAAACCTTTAATGAGGAACAAATAAATAGAAAGGGTTGAACGGGAAGATAGGGTAGAGAAGGGAATATTCAGAGGGATAACTAACACCAACGGCCTTTCAAAAATCTCATGTGGAAACCTACTACTGTAGAAGCTTTCTACAATATACTCATTTATAAAAATAATCTCAATTCAACTAACCTCTAAACTCAATTGAATTGCCATATAATGGGGCAACAATGTCTCTACTAGATATCACATGCTATCAAAAAACAAACAAACAAACAAACAAATGCCCAGAGTTTGAAATGGGTTATCTCTTTTAGAGTTGTCATCTAGGGAGATCTTACAGACCTCCCCAAATATTATAGGCTATTTGTCAATGTTCTTGTTTGCCCTCCATAACTTGATGGCAAGAACATTTTTGCCAAAAAATCATCACATACTTAAGTCAAAGAATATGAAATATTAAAGCTGGTTAGCTTTCATACTGCTGGAAGTTGTTAGTGCATACTACCAGCAAAGAGAAGTTATCATCACTCTTACCAAAATGTGAACTATACAAGCCACAGTAATGACCATCCTGGCAAGATATGGCCACTTGTGCAAAAATGACACTAATGCTATGGGAATGACCAATCACTTTCTAACTGAATGTAATGCCTGTTCCACAAAAAGGAACTTATTAGGGGAATCAAAAACCGGGAGCTAGGTAGGTAATAGGCCCTATTTAACATAGTATTAAAGCAACTCCTAAAAAATTAACATTACACCCACAAGTAAATGCAGATCTCATCACTCATCAGAGAAAAGTTCTTATGCAATAGATGGTGATCAACAAAGAGACCAACAACCAGCTATGTGCATAAAATAAGGGACTGCAGAATGCTCAGCTCTAAATGGGACATCTATATCATATACTCTCTTTCAAGTCTTGTGGATCATTGTGAAAGAAGAGCAGAGAAAGATTCTAAGAGCCTGAGGTACTGGATGACTATAAAACATTAGAATTTTGGATACAATAAGGCATTTGCACATAAGCACTAATAGCAATTGTGACATTATGCATAAGAACTGTGAAAGCTCAAGCCAGACATCATCTCAGCATGGGAAGAGAGAGTGTATACAAGTTCCCTCCCCTATTGGAAAGACTATGAGAGGGAGAGAAAGAAGGAGAGAGAGAGAGAGAGAGAGAGAGAGAGAGAGAGAGAGAGAGAGAGAGAGAGAGAGAGAGAGAGAGAGAGAGAGAGAGAGAGAGAGAGAGAGAGAGAGAGAGAGAGAGGCAGACAGAGACAGAGATACAGAGAAAGAGAAAGAAAGAGAGAGAGAGTTTTCTGGAGAGTAAGGTGATCACACTTCAGTGGAAGGTCACACATTCAAGGGTACATTGAAAGTACAAATTGAACTTGATTTTTCATTTTAAATTTGACTTGATTTTTCACTTTAAAGAGAACACAAAATATTGGGTGCTGGAACCATAGAGGAGCTTTAGCTGTTTTTTTGTTTGTTTGCTTGTTTGTTTGTTTTCAGAACCTTTGTGACTACTTCTGGAATGGTAGAACAAAAGCCTGCTCTACACATGTGCACTTTGTTCTACTTCCCTTTGCTCCTGTTCTTTGTTCAAAGTTCTCTGTGAGCCTTGCAAACTTCTATAGCTACTCAAGCTCTTGGGGAACAGGGAAGAATATTCTAAGAGTGCTGGCTGTGGGACTGTAGGTGGGGTTCAGTGGTAGAGGATTATATAAACACACAAGGTTCTAGGATCCATCCCCAGAGCTACAACAGAAGCCATTGAGGAAAGAAATAAAGAAGACACTCTGCCTCAGCATCCTTGTTTTCAATATGCTAGACAAGCTGCTTTCAATAACAGGTAGCAGAAAAGAAGGATCAGTTAACGCAGGTGGGTGGATAAGCCTGGCAGTTCTTCTCTGTCTTAATACCAGGTAATAATTTCTGCCTGGCATCAGTTTTCTTTGTACTGCTTTGATGTCTGCTTTTGTTTCTGACCCATCACAGCCTGAGAACCCCTGCTTTTGTTTTCACTTTCCAGTTACTGTGACAAAAACTGGTTAAAGACAAAGAGCATTCCATGGGTACAAGTGGTAAATTCATGGGCCTTAAGAAAGGAAGAATAGATATAGATATAGATAGAGCGATAGAGATGCTATAACCCTATAACATGCACAAGATTTGTACAAAATTGTCGGGCATGGTGGCGCATGCCTTTAATCCCAGCACTTGGAAGGCAGAGGCAGGTGGATTTCTTAGTTCGAGGACAGCCTGGTCTACAAAATGAGTTCCAGGAGAGCCAGGGCTATACAGAGAAACCCTGTCTCGAAAAACCAAAAAAAAAAAAAAAAATAGATTTGTACAAAATCAATCTAGACAAAATTCTAATATGAAGGGGGTGGTAGTCAGGGAGTCCGAACTCCATCTAAGGAGCTATTTGTAATTGATGGCTAATAGGAAGAGGGAGACTCAGTTTTCTACAGAGGTGCAGCCTTTGAGAAGCTACTCATGTTTCAGGATGCAGTTGGCCATGTATTTATGCACATACTGGCAGTAATAAGTAGACTTCATGGATTTGAAAAAATACAAAAACAAAAAATTTGGAGAGAATAATTGTGAAGAGAATAGAGGAGGAGATGGAAGGGAGGGATTTGGGGGAAAGGGCTTGATGGAAATACATTATATGCCTGTATGTATGTATGTAATGTATGTATGTATGTATGTATGTATGCATGTATGTATACCATTCTCGATTAATTTTTTTTTACGAGCAATACATACAGTAGTTCATTGTGGGCAACACTGCCCCATCTAGTCCTTCATAATCTACAATCCACTTTACATAAGCAATCCTTTCTCTTCACTCTGGGCTACTCTGCCCTTGAGACTACACTGCATTTTATTCCTAATGGCCTTGCTGGGGCTAGCTCATGTTGCTCAGCCACGCTTAGTTCCAAAAGGTAGTAAGACTATATTCTATGCTTCTGTGCTTAATTCTGGAGCCAGGTCTCTGGTCCTAACAGATTTCCATTGAGCAGTGTGAGTGTTGCCTTTCTATCTGCCACACCTGGGCAATAAAAAGACACCATGCAGAGTGCGGCGTAGACTGTCTCTACTCTCAGTAGGGTAGACAATCTCTATTTCCTCTATATGTTCTTTCAAGAGAAAAACATGTACATGGAATACTCCGGGGGGATAATACCCACACATATTCAGACTGTTAAAGCATTTTTATCTGTACTGTCTTATGATTTATGTCTTCTGTGAATTGATGATCTGGCTTCAAAGTTTTCCAGAATTCTGTTAGTGCAGCATTTATTTTTCTATCAATTTTCCCCTAAGAACAAAAGATTGGAATGGCTCTTACTACATGTGCCTTTGAGTGAGCCTGAAGTTCATTATTCTTGATCAGTATTCCACTTTATGAACCATTTTACATGATCTAAGTCATCTAGATCCACAAAATCCTCTCCTAACTCAAAAACCTTGAGGTTCAGCAATGCAAATAAAGCCCAACACCAGTCCTGAGGATCATACAGAAACAGAACTGTATGTAACCCAGGCTATTCATGACACATGCATCAGTAATTACATGCTCTTTAGTCCATCAGCCATGTGGAGATATACCCATATTTGCATGACAGCCCCCAGTCATATTTTCATACCACGAAGACTATGACACTGATATTCTCTTGATAGACTGTACTTCTAGATGGCTTGGCCTTGGATCCATATTTTATCATTCATCACAGGAAGCATTAACAACACCCCTCCAGATTACATCAGCAATAACAGTTGGTGAAGAGGAAAGACTACCCAATATGCTGAGAAGCCTGCAATTTGTGCAAGGAGGATTAGATCGCATTATGAGTGATGAGACAAGAAACTAATTCTGACCTGTGAGAGGTTAGAGTGTCTCTAGGGACAATTTTGATACTGCTATCTTTCCCCAGGTGGTAGGAAATGGTATGCCTCCCTGTTGTAGTGACAGATGATGTTTCCTGTGATGAACGATAAAAACATGCAGCCACTCCTCCCTTTGGTTCTCTTGGTTGCTGTTTATGTGCTCAACTTTGTGTGACTTTTCTCAGAGAGATGTAAACAAATGTGGATTCATCCTAGATAGTGCACCAACAGACTAAAGAAGGAATTTCATCTAAGCCTAGCTCAGTCCTCAGTGTTTTATTGAGGTTATTTACCGGAAGCTTGAGTGACTCCAACACAGATGCATCCTGAAAAGCCCAGCCCAGCATAAATGATGGCTAATGAAAGCTGCAGCCCCAGAGCTCCCCGTGCACAACTTGAAGGTAGCTCAGCTCATTGGAGAGTCTTGTATCCTGACCAGTTGTTATTGCTGTCATAACCTACTGGACCTGTGTTGTTAATCAAGAGTCCAAAGCATCCTGAGCTTTATTTCATTTACTTCCTGATTCTAATAAACCTCCTTCCTCCCTCCAGGAAGGTTTCAATTAAGAGGAAAGAGCTACACAACAAAGAACACAACAGTTGCATAGAGAGAGTTTTTTTTTTTCTTTCCATATTGGATATGTTTTCCTTTTTTGTTAAATTAATTTTCTCTGGAACAATGTCTAATAGAGACAGTGAAAGTTGAAATCCTACTCAGGGATTCCCTATTTGTAAGAGTAAAACATCCAACTGTTCAGAAATGAGTATGATGTTAGTTATGGGTTTTTCAAGTGCCAGGTCTCAGCTTTTAACAGTTGTTCACTGCAGCTTTTATTGTACATGGCATTGCCTTTAGTCAAATGCTTCTCTTGAATCTAATGGCATGAGCATGGCATGAACATGTCGTTCTCATTTCATTTTATTAATATTATTGATTTTGAGATGTATGCCACCAGCTTTTGATGAAAATAAAGGAAATTTGTCAGGCAGATAGATCTCTGTAACCAGCAGGTCTGCTTCTTGTCTTTGACAAGCGGTTCTAATCTGGCCAGAAATGTCATTGGTCCTATGTGCAGTTCTGTCCTGACCATCAGCCAGAAGTGCATCTGCTAGATGCACTTTTTTTTTCTCCCTAGTGTAGCATCCTAATGAGCAGGGCTGCCTGAAAGCTACGTGTGAACAAATACTTCATTGGTCCTCAGAGTTGTGCATCAGAACACTGTTCCATTCACTGGCGTGGAGAGGTTAGTGGATACTTTGTGGAGATCTGTGGTTGGACCAGCTGGACTAGCCAGCTCACCTCTCCTTATTTCAGCTAAGTCATTTGAAATACCAATTTACTTTTTTAGTAAAAAGCCTTCTGATCCCCAAGACAAAGCCACTCAGAGACAATCCTCTCTTGGGAAACCTCTCACACAGTAGCTTGCTTGCTTTCTCTGTGCAATTAATCCTTCTTTTAAAAGCCTTTACTCCATGGTAAAACTCCTTTTAAAACTGCTGTCAAAAATTCATTTCTCAAGTTCACAAGACAAAGGATGCAGAGTTATTCACTCAGTGGCAGTTTTGATGACCATGGACATCTGGCACTTTAGCCAGGGATTCAGACACCGGAGATGATTAAGTCACTATTGTTCTCAAAGACAACCACTTAGCCCCCATCACTCTAAGGACAAGTCTGACTTGTGTCTATCTTTTTACACATAGATTAGGTTTGGGTTTGTCAGTACTTGGAGTTTTTACATATCTGTATTTAAGAAGAACATTATTTTGTAGTTTTCTTATGACATTTTATCAGACTCAGTTGTCACTGTAATACATGCAGTTGTCACAGAATTTGTTGGATTTTTAAAAAAATTTCTGCAACAAGTTACCAAAGATTAGTATTGATTTTCCTTTAAATATTTGTTAAAACTTATCAGTGACAACATATTAAACTGAGACTTTGTTTTTGAGAAACAATAAAGTGCAAATTTAATAATTTCACTTGTATAGTTCTAGCCAGCATCTCTATTTTTAGTTTTTTGGCCGTTTGTTACTTCCTATCAACATGTCTTTCATGAATGTTATCTAATCTAACTACATGTTGATCATTTTAGACATTTTTCCCTCCCCTAAATTCAATGTCTAGCTTCTATTTTCTCATATATATTAGAAGCTATAGCCTTTAGGAAGCAAAACTTAGGTGCTCACAAAAGGGTAGGTGATTGGTATTGGTGTCCTTACAAGAGACATCAAGTCTTAGTTTGTGTCTCTTTCCAACGATATATACACATGCCCTCTCAAGACAAGATTTAGAAGAAAGCAATCTAGTCAGCATTTTGATCTTTGACATCTAGTCTGTGGACAGTGAGAAATCTCATGGTAATTGTTCAAGCTCAGTCTGTTCATATTTCTTAACAAGCCTTTTGATATCTTGTGAAGTAGGTTAGGGGATTTATTTTATATTCTTGATTTAATGACTTCATTTTTTTCTCTTATGTTCCCCACTGATGTAGTGCACATTTACCTGATAATGCTGATATTTTGGGGGACCTTGTTGTTTAAATGTATTCGTAGCAGTTTTCTAAATTTCATTTCATTTTAGCTGTCTCATTACTGTCCTTTTCCTTGGCTTGCTTTAAGCTCTATCTCCTATTTTTCTTCTTCGATGTTTATAGTCTTAGAGATCTCTAATAGTTTTCATCTTAAAGCCTACTTTGGCTTATTACACTGTATCCCTTTATCCTTTGTTTGCTCTTTGCAACTCTCTTGCCATCTCTTTGTATCTTTGAATTAAAAATTATCTCACATACACAGCATAGGACTAGATTTTTAAATCTTTTTAGGTTTTATGTATACACGTGATTTGTTTGCATGTATTATATATATCCTATGCATGCCTGATGCCCTTGGGAATCAGAAGTGGGGATCAGACCCCAGAACTGGAATTACAAATGGTTGTGATGCCACCATGGGGGTTTAGGAATCAAACCTGGCTCCTCTGAAAGAGCAACAAGTGCTCTTAACAACCTTTGTTAAAGAATTTGTTAAAATGTGTTTATTGATTGTATTATTTGGTTCATTCACATTTGTTGTTATTATTTATATGGGTTAATTTCACTTTGCCATATTTGTTTTCATTTTTATAATTTGTATTTATTTTTTGGAAGGTGGCTGGCCTTTTAGATAATTAGCAGCCCTGGGCAGTGACAACCCCTTCCCAACCTGGAATCTAGACATTTGATACTGTTAATTGATTGGTTATGTATTTTGTAACTAGCTAGATGACTTGACTGAAAAAAAATTTCTCTCATAATTGTTAAGAGACTCAGTTTCCTCCTGAATGTAGTTCAGCCTATGGGATACCCAAAGTCACCCAAGCGAATGAGTCCTTTGGCAGAGGTCTCATCTACCTCTGGCTATACTTTCAAATACATTCATTACAGGAGTCAATCACACTTAAAGTTAGTCCAATAAAAACTGCCCTCTTCCCTGACCTTCCCTGTCCCTGACGACAAATATATTCACCATTCTCCACAATCTCTTTGTTTTGAGACACCATATAAAGGTCAGCCCTTGACCACAGTGCCTAACTACTGTCATAGGCCCAAGTTTTCATTGTCTTTTTCATTGTTTTTAGACTTGATGGCAAAACTTAACTGCCTCTAGGAAGAGATTAGACTTTTACTGAAAGTTTCTCTCTGGTTTCTCCCCAACCCCAGGCAAAATCTGTGAGTCAAGGCTCTGGAATGTCAAACTTCTGGGTAAAAGACTCCCCCACCCCCACTTTGTGGGAGCTGAGCATTTAGTCTGGGTAGAGAGTAGCTGAGGTCTCCATCATGGTGTGTAAATATTTCATGAGCTGGGGCAAAGGTTATCGGGGCTGACATCTGAGGCAGCAGCAGGAAGACAGAATTTCAGTTTATTCATTGAGCAGTGCCCAAGGACCAGGTTTATTTATCTATTCTCCAACTAGGAAGAAAATGTGTGTGTTTTTGGAGGGAGCTTAAATAACAGAATTTCAGTTATTTGAATGAATTTTCAGTTTTCTTACATAGTATTAGTCTATTTACTATTCGGCCTTTGGACTTTTTCCAGCATCTTAGTGATTTAAAAATTATTTTGCACAAGTTTCACTGAGAAGGAAGTCTCATTGAGTTCTCATTGCTATGCCATTAATTTCCAATTACCTTATATTACTGCATTTAATAAGCTTTCCCTTACAAACAAATCTTATGTGAGATTTGCCTTCACATAATACTTTAACTCGGACATGGGCTTACTAAATTTCTGAGAACGAGGAGCCTTCAGTAGCAGTTCACTTTATAGATTTAGAAGATACAAAATGAACAAGCAAGAACGTTCAAATAGAACAAGGAGCCCCATAGAAGTTAATGTTCAATTTCAACTTTGCACAGATAATGGCAACCAGAACCAAGGCAAAAGAGTGCTAGCAAATTTCTGACTAAACAAGCCCACAGTCTTTGTTAACATTCAAGTGGAAATCTTACTGTTTATTTCCAATGAGAATTTTAACAATTTTGCTTTCCTATGCAAGTTCTTCATCTGTAGATGGGGCTAATGATAATGACTTCCTAATAAAGTTTGACACATGAGGAAGCTTATTACATAAGTAATAGAATGATTCTGACATTAAAATGCTACAGATTACCACTAATGCATGTAAATACCCCATTCTCATCGATTCCACAGCAAAAATGCAAAATCACACCTCAGAAGCTTCTCCCTTATCTCTAGTGATTTAGATCTGAGGCTGCTCTTTGGAAACAAACAACATGAAAACACTGAAGATTTTTCACTCCTTGGTATCCCCCCCCCCCCCGCAAACCTGCCAGCCTCTCTTTTCTGAGATGAATCTTAGAGACACCTTAAGGTATCTTTTTACTTCCACTCTCCTCCCTTAACTCTCCTAAGGTCAGGGGCACTAAGGATTAGAATTTGTCCAAGAAATCGCATGCTGGGGATGAGGAAAGGCCACCAAAGGGAGCCTCGGTAACAGGAGAAGAACTTGTTACTCAACCAAATCTACACATTCCAATATGCTAGCTTCACCTTGCCTATATCACTAAGGGCAAGGCAGAGGATTTCTTTTGCCAAGTTCTGGCTAAAACTGTAAAATAACCATCTGTTCCCACCAATTTGTATCTCTTAATTGTTGAGGGAAATGTGAGCAACAATCTTTGAAGTTGGCAACATGGGCATTTCCATCTAAAGACACACCATGAAACATAGAGGGCAGGGCAAAGAATGTTATCTAACTACATCCCAAGAATGGAAGATTTCTAAGTTTTTTTTCTACTAATGCAAGGTTTAGAAGGAAAACTGTGGCACCATGAAATAAGATATAACCAAATAGAATTCAAACAGTCCTGGAGGTTTTAAAAAACCCACTGCAAATCTGGGCTAGTGGTATATATCTTTAATCCCAGCACAATGAAAGCAGGGGCAGGAAGATCTCTGTCACTTCCAGGCCAGCCTGATCTACACAGAGTTCTAGGACAGCTGAGAATGTGTAGAGAAAATCTGTCTATGAACAACAAAAAATAAATGAATAAGAATCCACTGCAAACCTCATTATTTGAGATTGATAAAGTTAGCAAGCCTGAGTCCTTAGCATAAATATTTGAAAATTTCCCAGTCATTCATATATATCGAGAACTGTTATTGTGATTCAGGGATTCAGTTTACTTTATCTATAGGTCTAATCAATTCCCTACCATCAGTGGCAAAGAAAAAATGATTCCATAGATATCTGTTAGATCCATTTGCATCATAGCTTCTGTTAGTTTCACTGTGTCTCTGTTTAGTTTCTGTTTCCAGGATCTGTCCATTAATGAGTGTGGGGTGTTGAAGTCTCCCACTATTATTGTGTGAGATGCAAAGTGTGCTTTGAGATTTACTAAAGTTTCTTTAATGAACGTGGCTGCCCTTGCATTTGGAGCATCGATATTCAGAATTGAGAGTTCCTCTTGGAATATTTTAACTTTGATGAGTATGAAGTGCCCCTACTTGTCTTTTTTGATAATTTTGGGTTGAAAGTCTATTTTATTCGATATTAGAACGGCTACTCCAGCTTGTTTCTTCAGACCGTTTGCTTGGAAAATTGTTTTCCAGCCTTTCACTCTGAGGTAGTGTCTATCTACAGAACATTTTATCCTAAAACAAAAGGGTATACCTTCTTCTCAGCACCTCATGGCACCTTCTCCAAAATTGACCATATAATTGGCCAAAAAACAGGCCTCAACAGATACAAAAGTATTGAAATTGTCCCATGCATCCTATCAGATCACCATGGACTGAGGCTGATCTTTAATAACAACATAAATAACAGAACACCAACATTCACGTGTAAACTGAACAACACTCTACTCAACAATACCTTGGTCAAGGAAGAAATATAGAAAGAAATTAAAGACTTTCTAGAGTTTAATGAAAATGAAGCCACAACATACCTAAACTTATGGGACTCAATGAAAGCATTCCTAAGAGGTAAACTCATAGCTCTGAGTTCCTCCAAAAAGAAACTGGAGAGAGCATACACTAGCAGCTTGACCACACACCTAAAAGCTCTAGAACAAATGGAAGCAAATTCACCCAAGAGGAGTAGACAGCAGGAAATAATCAAACTCGGGTGAAATCAACCATGTGGAAACAAAAAGAACAATTCAAAGAATCAATCAAACCAGGAGCTGGTTCTTTGAAAAAGTCAACAACATAGACAAACCCTTAGCCAGAATAACTAGAGGGCACAGGGTCAGCATCCTAATTAACAAAATCAGAAATGAAAAGGGAGACATAACAACACATCCTGAGGAAATCCAAAACACCATCAGATCCTTCTACAAAAGGCGATATTCAAAAAAATTGGAAAATCTGGATGAAATGGACAAATTTCTAGACAGATACCAAGTTCCAAAGTTAAACCAGGATCAGATTAATGACCTAAACAGTCCTATATCTCCTAAAGAAATAGAAGCAGTCATTAATAGTCTCCCAACCAAAAAAAAGCCCAGGACCAGATGGGTTTAGTGCAGAGTTCTATCAGACCTTCAAAGAAGACCTAATTCCAGTTCTTCTCAAACTATTCAACAAAATAGAAACTGAAGGTACGCTACCCAATTCATTCTATGAAGCCACAATTACTCTGATACCTAAACCACATAAAGAACAACACAACAAAGATAGAGAACTTCAGACCAATTTCCCTTATGAATATCGACGCAAAAATACTCAACAAAATTATCGCTAACTGAATTCAAGAACACATCAAAACGATCATCCATCATGACCAAGTAGACTTCATCCCAGGAATGCAGGGATGGTTTAATATACGGAAATCCATCAACATAATCCACTATATAAACAAACTCAAAGATAAAAACCACATGATCATCTCGTTAGATGCTGAGAAAGCATTTGACAAAATCCAACACCCATTCATGCTAAAAGTCTTGGAAAGATCAGGAATTCAAGGCCCATACCTAAACATAATAAAAGCAATCTATAGCAAACCAGCAGCCAACATCAAACTAAATGGAGAGAAGCTGGAAGCAATCCCAGTAAAATCAGGGACTAGACAAGGCTGCCCACTTTCACCCTACCTATTCAATATAGTACTTGAAGTCCTAGCCAGAGAAATTCCACAACAAAAGGAGGTCAAGGGGATACAAATTGGAAAGGAAGAAGTCAAAATATCTCTATTTGCAGATGATATGATAGTATATATAAGTGACTCCAAAAACTTCACCAGAGAAGTCCTAAACCTGATAAACAGCTTCAGTGCAGTAGCTGGATATAAAATTAACTCAAATAAATCAATGGCCTTTCTCTATACAAAGGTTAAATGGGCAGAGAAAGAAATTAGGGAAACAACACCATTCACAATAGTCACAAACAATATAAAATATCTTGGTGTAACACTAAGTAAGGAAGTGAAAGATCTGTATGATAAGAACTTCAAGTCTCTGAAGAAAGAAATTCAAGAAGATCTCAGAAGATGGAAAGATCTCCCATGCTCATGGATTGGCAGGATCAATATAGTAAAAATGGCTATCTTGCCTAAAGCAATCTACAGATTCAATGCAATCCCCATCAAAATTCCAACTCAAGTCTTCACTGAGTTAGAAAGGGAAATTTCCAAATTCATCTGGAATAACAAAAAACCTAGGATAGCAAAAACTCTTCTCAACAATAAAAGAACCTCTGGTGGAATCACCATGCCTGACTTCAAGCTGTACTACAGAGCAATTGTAATAAAAACTGCCTGATACTGGTACAGTGACATACAGGTAGATCAATGGAATAGGACTGAAGACCCAGAAATGAATCCACACACCTATGGTCATCTGATCTTTGACAAGGGAGCTAAAACCATCCCGTGGAAAAAAGAGCATTTTCAACAAATGGTGCTGGCACAACTGGCGATTATCATGTGGAAGAATGGGAATTGATCCATTCTTATCTCCTTGTACTAAGGTCAAGTCTAAGTGGTTTAAGGAAATCCACATAAAACCAGAGGCACTGAAACTTATAGAGGAGAAAGTGGGGAAAAACCTCAACGATATGGGCACTGGGGAAAAATTCCTGAATTGAACAGCAATGGCTTGTGCTGTAAGATTGAGAATTGACAAATGGGACCTCATAAAGCTGCAAAGCTTCTGTAAGATAAAAGATACTGTCAATAAGACAAAAAGGCCACCAACAGATTGGGAAAGGATCTTTACCAATCCTAAATCAGATAGGGGACTAATATCCAATATATATAAAGAACTCAAGAAGGTGGACACTAGAAAATCGAATAATCCCATTTAAAAAAAATGGGGCACAGATCTAAACCAAGTATTCTCAACTGAGGAACAGAGAATGCCTAAAAAGCACCTGAAAAATGTTCAACATCCTTAATCATCAGGGAAATGCAAATCAAAACAACCCTGAGATTCCACCTCACACCAGTCAGAATGGCTAAGATCAAAAATTCAGGTGACAGCAGATTCTGGTGTGGATGTGGAGAAAGAGGAACACTCCTCCATTGCTGGTGGGATTGCAAGCTTGTACAATCACTCTGGAAGTCTGTCTGGTGGTTCCTCAGAAAATTGGACATAGTACTACTGGAGTATACTGCAATACCTCTCCTGGGCATATATCCAGAAGATGTTCCAACTGGTAATAAGGACACATGCTCTACTATGTTCATAGCAGCCTTATTTATAATAGCCTGAAGCTGAAAAGAACCCAGATGTCCCTCAACACACAGCTATTAAAAACAATGAATTTATGAAATTCCTAGGCAAATGGATGGACCTGGAGGATATCATTTTGAGTGAAGTAACCCAATCACAAAAGAAGTCACATAACATGTACTCAGTGATAAGTGGATACTAGCCTAGAAACTTAGATCACCCATGATACAATTTGCAAAACACATGAAACTCAAGAGAAATGAAGACCAAATTGTGGACACTTTGCCCCTTCTTAGAATTAGGAACAAAGCACACATTGAAAGGGTTACAGAGATCATGTGTGGAGCTGAGATAAAAGGATGGTCCAACTAGTGACTGCTGTAGCTGGGGATTCATCCCAAAATCAACCAGCAAACGCAGAAACTATTGCATAAGCCAGCAAGATAATGCTGAAAGGGCCCTGATATACCTGTCTTGTGTGAGGCTATGCCAGTGCCTGGCAAACACAGAAGTGGATGCTCACAGTCAGCTATTAGAAGGAACACAGGGTTCCCAATGGAGGAGCTAGAGAAAGTAACGAAAGAGCTGAACGGGTCTCCAACCCTATAGGTTGAAGAACAATATAAACTAACCAGTACCTCCAGAGCTCGTGTATCTAGCTGCATATGTAGCTGAAGATGGCCTAGTGGGCCATCATTGGGAAGAAAGGCCCCTTGGTCATACAAACTTTATATGACCCAGTACAAGGGAACGCCAGGGCCAAAATGTGGGAGTGGGTGGGTAGGGGAGCAGGGCCGGGGATGGGGGAGGGTATAGGGGACTTTCAGGATAACATTTGAAATGTAAATGAAAAAAATATGTAATAAAAATTGAAAAAAAAGAAAGATTCCACATCATCACACATAAAACGCAAAATAGTTATATTAGGGCAAGCCTTTAATCCCAGAACTTGGGAGACAAAGTCAGGATCTCTGTGAACTCAAGGCCAGCCTGATCTACACAGCAAGTTCCAGGACAGCCAGGGCACAGAGAAACCTTGTCTCACCCCTCCCCCCCCAAATCTTTTTTATCTTAGACAGTTTTGATTCTGGGACAAAATTTAAATGTGAGGTTATGAAGAGAGAAGGAATTAAATATAAATAATAAGAAAAAAAAATTGGGGTAGCTCAAGGGAAAAAAATCTTAACCCCAGACAGTAGAATAGTAAGTAATAAAACTTTTCTTGGCGGGGGGGGGGGAGTATTTTCTAAGAACTTTTATCTGAAAATCACATGACCTATTAGATGAAAAAGAAAATTTAAAGCTTGCACTGACAAAAGTCCATGCAGTATGGAAAGCAAGAACTGGTATTTAGTCTAACATAATATGAAGCACACTTCTATATACAACTCTCATTATTTAACTAATTTTTCTACAAGTCCTTACACTTCCTTGAGCATTTTTACTTTTGCACACATTTGTTAATACAGACTAAAATGTCATTGATCTTTATACACTAAACTTAGTATACTTAAAATAATTGGGTTAGTAAAAAATTTAAATGTTTTTCATGATCATTACTTCTCTAGAGGTAAATTTCTCATGGTTGAGAATTTATAAAAAATATTCTGGCCTCTGATATATGAGACAGAATTTCATTAACAACAACAAAAAATAAGTTAATAGCCCCATTGCTAAATTTCAAGACAGGGAGGACATCTACAGAAAACTAGAACCCCACTCATGTGTATGAAGCTTGTCTTGGGTCCAGAGAATGTGCTGCTGAAAGCACTTAGATTACCAGTGGTTCTCATGACCCCTTTGGGAGTCACATATCAGATATCCTGATATGCATACATTTGGGGGGGGGTGAGACAAGGCATATCACACATTTATGATTCCTAACAGTAGCAAAATTAGTTATGAAGTAGTAAGTAAAATAATGTTATGGTTGGGAGTCATCACAATGTGAGGAACTGTATTAAAGGTTTGCAGCATTGGGAAGGTGGAGAACCACTGCTCTAAAGAAAAAAATAAGATGATTTACAAAGATTAATTCAGCTATTATTGGAGTTGACATCATAGCTTGACAACTCATTATCTATTTTTTTTTAAGCTCTACTGATTTCCCCTCTGACTTCTTGTTCTTCCAACACTAACACAACAGCATCAGAAATATCAATAACAGTCCCATGACTCACTTTGCACATGGCATCAGACCTTGTAACTACAATGTCTCCTAAGGAGAAAGAACCCCAAAGACACAGCTTAGTGAACATCATTAAAAATATGACCCATATGCTGAGTTTGGCAGCACGTATACTAAAGCTAGGACCAAAGGCAAACAGAAAAGTTCTCTTTAGGTGATATGTATATACATGACTTAGGAGCCTGTTTCATAGGAGTTAGAAAGGAAGCCAACAGATCCAAAGAACACTAGTAGGTATCCTGGATGAATCAAGGTTTTTGTTTGTTCGTTTGTTTGTTTGTTTGTTTGAGACAGACTTTTTCCCATGTATCTCTGGCTGTCCTGGAACTCACTCTGTAGGTCAGACTGGCCTCTACCAGATCCCCCTGCCTCTGTTGCCTCCTCAGTGCTGGGAATAAAGGCATGTGTAACCAAGGTTGCCCTGATGAATCAAGGCATTTTGATTTACTCACTAGCTACATGTCCCTAGGCAGATTACTTGATTTTACTGAAACTCATTTTTCTCATTTGAAAAAAATGAGAGTCGAGAGATAGTCTTTCAGGTGATTAAGACTATATTTGAGGAATAAATTTTGTAAACTCTAAAGCTCTTTTAAAAATTACAGTGCTTAAAACACAGAAGGTACAGATGAACAACCCCAGGGAGGTACAGTCCAATACAGGCTACAAACAGCAGCTGGGAAATAGTATATAGGAAGAACATCATCATACAACTGCAGAGCAAGAATGTGATTCACTCTCTGACAATTTTGAGTTGAACAATTATAAATAATGTGGTAAAAGATTTAGTAACTGAAACTGTCAAGGATGAGATATGTTGTGAGGTCAGACTAGAACAAATAACAGTTATGCTTTTTGCATACAAGGGTGGCTCTTGTTCATAAATTAAAACTTAGCATATGGAAACAATCCAGAACTATCAGCACTCAGTTATTGACATTTTAAATGAACAGTACCCAAGGATAACAAACTCTCCTGTTAAAATGCCTAGTACACAGTTTGGGAGGCATATTTCATTGAAACTGACATTTTGTAAGACTTCAACAACAACAAAAAAACTAGAAACACCTTATGACAAGTTTTCTCTCCACGAAGTACTTGACAGAATACACAAAATTCCTAGAACAAATTATGTGCTACCGTACAAATTCTAGTTGGAATTTAAACAGGACAAAAATGAACCACAAAACACCACTAGGAATGAATAAAATACTTATCAATATTAGTAGCCTGTATTAAATGATTTGAAATGCTTTTATTTCTTAAAATGTTTGTGAGAAACTTATTAAAATTGGAAATTCTAAGGGCACTGAGCAGGCATTAAGTAGAATTTTACAAATTAATGAAAGCATAATAGCATGACAGAGTTTTGAAAGTCCTTAATATATGCTGAAAGATTAGTATGCTAACACTTTTGCTAAAATTAGCTACGAGATGTTTATATTCTGCAAGTGAGAAAGAACTTTATTAAAGTCAGGTACTACAGATGGAAAATGAAAGGTAAATAAAAAGTTACAAAACGAGAAAAGTCACTCCAAATTTTGAGGGGAAAATATACCATAAAATATTTATTTATTTAATGTTATATTTGGTCTACCAGCAATATGCATCATAAAAATGCTTTAAGTACTTATATAAAAATCTTGAGACAGGAAATGAGTTTAAATATAGCACCAAAAATCCCATTTAAAAATTAACTCACAAGCTCAACGTATTAGTTTCAATTTATTTTGTGCATTTTTGGAAAGTAGCTTTAAGGAGTAAGTGATAAATAATATAGAAAGCAAAGGGCACTCTTTCCCCTTGATCTTCTCAATGAGGCAAACAATCTTCTGAATACTTCAATAAAGTTTTGTCATAAAAATTCTTTAATTTTTCCATTTAAGAAATCTAGCGGGTAAAGAAAAAAACGAAAGCCTTCTAACAAAGAATTTTTAATGTAACATGTTCACATAGTAAAAAAGGGTTATTTTAAAGCAGTCAAACAGCTAAACAAAAATAACACAAATATACTCTGACCTCAATCTGGGTATTGCGAAAATTGGGCTGTCAGTCAACTGATCTAATGCCAGAAGAGAGATGAACTATTCAAAGACTCTTCTCAATTCTAAAAACACAAAACAGACAAGCTACATATAAAAGATGCATACCAGTCTTTTGGAAGCTTATTTATCTTGAACTCAGTAGAATCCTTGACATTGGGAGAGAACTTGCAAGTATAGATTTAAGGCCAAGGATGAGTGTTTCTAGTAAAACATTTAGACCCCAGCTCAATTCATTTCTCTCCCTCCTAGATTTACATCAAGTTAAAGCACCATTTATAATAAATTCATAGTCAATAGGCAATTTAACCTCAAATAAAAAACATTGGGTATCCATAGCTCAGCTGTTAAAATTTAACAGCAAGTATATTCGAAATCTAGCCAATTCAAGAAGCTCTGCCAAATAAAGAGCTTACAAGTGCTTGGGGCTGCTATTTAAGGCACCAAGCAGCCCACATTTTAAAGTGTTACCATCATATTGATTACCTAAAGGTGATCCAAAGAATATCAGCAAGAAAAGGAAACATCTTTTTTTTTTCTTTCATAGGAAGCAACTCAGTTTCTAAGAATTGAAAAAAAATGATAATAATAAAATATCTTATGACAAGAAGACCCACGGGTTACATGATACAATCTCTAAAGCTGGATAGTTAGAAAGGTTAACTTCGTAGTTCTTATAATTCTTTCGTCTTGTTAATTTATCTCTAGTATGAATTAAGGCATAAAGCAGCGAGAGTGCAACTGATTCCAAACAACTTGGAATTTTATTGTAAACATCCCATAAAGAATGGCAACAAATTTAGTCCAGTATTCTTTTGTCTTTGAAAGTAATTGCTTATAATGACCAACAACTGCCAAACAAAACATCTTTTATAAACCAAGCCAGTTTTGTTTACCTTTCTTCCCCACTGATTTTTTTTTTTCGTTTAATGGACATTCTGCCCATACATAACAGCACATCAACTATTAACTGAATGTTTTCCATTTTAAAATTTATGGACACTAAGAACAAACATAAAGTACAGTTTTGTTAATACTGTGTAAAGGATTACAAAAAACATGGATGATAAGTTACAGAACAAAGAAATAAATTACTGATTGCCATCACCATGGTATTGTTTAAAAAATTAACATTTGTAGTACTGCCTAATGTATATTTGGTGACATATGCAAAAACACGTTTTCCAACTGGGTTTCCAGATATTTCAATATCGGATTTTAAAAGTAAAATATCAATGGCGATCTGAATATCAATAATTTTATTTTTTTAGAAAATAATTACCATGCTTTTATATGTCTAAGTCCCATATTCTAGATTTAATTAAGATAGGTATAAGAATAAGAAATGGGCATACATATAAATAAACACACCTTAACTCTAAACTGGAGGGCCTATTTTTTTCTCTCTGGAATGAATGTGAAATTTCCAGTCTCATTGAAGTATGATGGTTAAGTACAGTCTTCATGGTGGAAAAGAAGTAGATATAAAAGCAAGCCCAAGAAGACAGACAACAAAAGGTCAAGGATTATAAGGAATAAATATCAAGAAACCTGAGTGCTCTCCATGTTCCATAAAATACAGCACCATAAAAACCTTTCACTTTAATTGGATCTTAACTCAAACTTTGTAAATGTGGTAAATTAACATTTGGGTGTTAAGAGATGTAAAGAAAAAAACAGCATGCAAATATTTCACCATGAATTTTAAAAACAAGCCTTAAAAATTGATCTTAGAATATTTTCAGTAACATTCATAAAGCCTCGGCTGCCACCAAGATGTTGGTGAATGTGGATAGCATTTAAAATAAAAGACTTTAAATATCAAAAGTCCTATTCCTTCCCCCAGAACTATTAAATTTGGATTTTCAAATGTTATTGTACATGCTTAAAAGGCTGAACACCAAAATGTAGTGAAAATCACATGTATTAAGACTCCTTTTTGAGGGCATGAAAATGCAGCTTTAAAGAAGTACCAGTTGGCAAATGTGCATAAAATGATTCCATATATTCTAAGGTGTGTATCATTACCACAAACTTACACATTTTGAAAAATGCTCCAAAAGTTTTATTCAAAAGTTAGAAGTGGCATTCACATCTTTCTCTTTTAATCACTGTATTGTCTGATGACAATCTACATAATTAAAACAAAAACAAATGATAAATCACTCTAATTTACAATATCTGAAAGCTAATTTAGGTGTAGGAGAACTAAAATGTGGAGAAGGAAACTTAGCCATTTTACTCAGTTCCTTTGCCTCTGGAGCAAAGGAAGCACCGTAGGAACAACTTCTAGAATAAGCCTGATTTCTGGGGAGGGAAAGAGAAAATACAAACAAATGAAAGACCAAATTAAATTAAAAGAAAAGAGGGACACACATGACAAAACCAGAATTGTCATCTAGACGACATAATGACATGGATGATTAAGCACTACTAAATGCACAGGCTGAGTTCTAAAGAGGCAAATAATTGGTAGACAGTGTCTTCCATAGAAAATAGTCTCTCTTTTTAATGTCTGGGATAAGGTATGTCAAACTAGAAAAAAGCTACATACATACATACAAGCACACAAAGACTTTTACAAAAACAAATTTAGTCATTAGGCTAGTGGGTTTGTGCATGTTTTGGAGAGCCTCCTACTGCTAGCTGAGATACATACAACCAGCCAGAGAAGAAACACATGATTCAATTTTATAAACATATACACATGCTAAGGTCATGAAGCTTAGAATCTGAACATTAGCTTTCATGAATCATTATAGCTTACTGACTATTCAGATATAGCACAGGATTAAAGCTCTACATGTGTGTGTTCTCATGGGCCTAACAGTGGTCTTCATTTGCAGAATTCTTGACTCATTCCCTACTTTCTTTGCTATGGCTGAACCCAGATCTTATTTAGGTTTAAAAGATCTCTAGAAAACTGAAATTATAAAGTATTCAATATGATACAAGTTATGACACATTTGTAGGAAGTGGTATTAAAAAACCTAAAATATAAGTTGGGGAAAGGGAAGTCCAGATTAAAAAAGTAAAAATATTATTTTCCAGACTTTTTTCATACTTATGAAAATAATTTGCATGCAAACAGAAAAGTATCTGTTTGATTTATAATAAATGATAACTATGCTCACCTACTATACCCTGGTGACTAACTCTTTAAATTCTAATGACTGAAATCAACATCACAGCAAAATGCTGTTCACTAGTATTTCACAGTATTTCACTACATATAAAATATGCTTAAAAATGTCTTTAGCCTTAGTATTCTAATTATGTAAGCCTAGAAAATCTTGACATTTGGGGAATAAATGTGGCATTTTTATTTTTCAAAATAAATTATAAATAAAGCTCCAGACTGCTAATATCACACAAATGACAACTCTTCTACATCTCAAGAGTCAGCTCTTCATAAAGAATGTCAACCAAAATTTCATACTAAAATGGTACACATGATATACATTTGAGTATAACCAGGAATTTAAGCAACTATAGCATGTTGATTGTTGTAGGACAAAATGTTACTGACTCCAGGAAAACACAGGCACAATTTAGTCTAAATGCCCAAGAGATGAATAACTGAAATAGTATATTTTAATTAAAAAAATCAAATGTAGACTCTCAAATGGGAATATTTTGAATCTATACTATGGCTAAAATGGCAGTTGAGTTTATAACCAGAAATAGTTTTGGTATAGTGAAGAAAAACAACAAAAATATCAGCTTGGTCTGCTCTCTAGCAATGGACATTAGTGCCATTAACAGTTCATTATATTTTCTTATAAAGCCTGAACATCATTTCTACTGCAAGTGAAAATTGCTTAAGGGTATTAGTTCAAGAATAAAGCCCCCAACCCCACCAATAAGCAAAGTTATGTGTGTCCTCCTTCCTCTGCACTTAACAGATTTTCAGATGCATGAAATGATTAAAAGCATGAGACAAACACATCAGCATAAGAAATATCCTGGACTACCAGGCATACATTGAGAGAATGTTTTATCACACAAGGCTGTCTGATCTAAGTGTAACAAAACTGCTGTTACAAAAGCAGAGATCAACTATTATCCCCCTCCCACTTCAAGAATTTATGTAACAAAGTAGCACATCTGCTCTCTCAAATTTGAGGAATAAAATTGATCTTGGAACTGAAGCTCGCTTGTGGAATCACGTGCACTCTATTGCTGTAAACAAGACCATACATGATTTTAAAAGTTTTTTTTTTTCAACTATAAAATAACAATTCAAAATATCTGTTTGCAGTGCAATGAGGCTCTTTTCTGGAAGTCTAGAACAGAAGAACCCTTTGGAATGAGAACAGAAGAACCTATTAAAGTTGCTTCCAAGTATTAGCTAGCCAAAATATTCCAGCTCAAGTTAGGTGCTTTGATACTATTTAAGATTCAAATGAAAACCAGTAACTCACAGCAGTTAGATAAATGGTAGCAGAGAAATCTATGCAGTAGAGCAAGTCTACTTACACAAATATGTTCTATAAAAGCCTAGAGCATATAACCATTAGAAAATCTGGTTAATTACAACTATTAATTTGAGAGCCAATATGATTATTTAAAAGTCTCAGCTTATAACTTAGGAGTATTCATCCCTACTAAGCTTGTTC
The DNA here is from genome assembly GCA_902729485.2 of Mus minutoides. Classification (NCBI taxonomy): domain Eukaryota; kingdom Metazoa; phylum Chordata; class Mammalia; order Rodentia; family Muridae; genus Mus; species Mus minutoides. The sequence goes on from LR753322.1 coordinate 1,536,881, forward strand.
TATTTCTCCTTAGTAATGAGTAACAGCATCTATTTTCCTTAGCATTTCCAGTAGTTGTAGTTAATAGAGGTAGCTGAGCTACTGTTCAAAGAAGTTATTCTTTGTGGATGAGGATTTTTTTTTTCAAATCTTTAAGTTACGTTTAAGCTACACACATTCTATTAATGCAATAAAATATAACAGGAAAAGAAAAATGGATGCAAGAAACTTTTGCATTTGGCACCTTGTCTAGATCGATACCTCAAGTATACTCTTTTAATAAAGTTAATGCACACATCAGGACACACCACAATGATTTGCTACATATTTACAAGGCACCAACCCTTTCTCACCTTAAATGTGAATTAAGCAAATCAATGAAAAGCATATCAAGATACCCCCCACCCCCACCCCAAAACTGCAGTATAAATATATACTTCAGTTCAGTACAGTTCATGAAAGTTTGGCCTGGGAAGAGTAAAATAATCCAGATCGTTCTTACAATATAGAAACTGTAAACATTTAATAGCTGCCTTTAGGATTGGTGTATTGTGCAAAAGTTATTATTACTGGGTATAGGAATCAAAATGGCAAAAACAAACTATATAAAACTCTGTAAGAAGGTGCTATACTTCTGTGATACAAAAGCAAAGAGGGATATCTTATTGAGATAAAAATGTCATGCTACTCTTAAGAAGCAGAATGCTCCTTTAATGTAGTAAATCTGTAGTGTGTCTGTGGTGTGTATGTGTGTGTGTGTGTGTGTTGTGTGTATGTGTGTGCGCGAGTGAGCGCATGTCCGTGCATGTGTATGTGCACACACGTATATGTGTGGGCAGAATTTGTTTTAATTTAAGGCCTAATGAGTAAGGCTTGTTTGAACAAATGAAGTGTGGAGATTAAAAGTCTTGAAACAAATGTATACTGGCATAATGGAAAAGCACCAATGTGAAAGGAAGCAGAAGTCCCCACACAACTTGCTTTGTAGATTTTCTGATAAATTCCCTGCAGTAGAAGGCCAGTGATTTTATTCTTAAAAATTATTTTAAAATCTTTAACTGTTAATAATTCCATCCCATGAGATGGCTAACCCTGGCTTTTTCGGTCATTTTACGTACTCTGCCTGATCTGGATGTACCAAGATTCAGAGGATCCTCAGTGGACACAAAGTTGTCATTATCTGAATCATCATTATATAAAACAGTTCTCCTGCCTTGGTTTCTTGTTTTAATCCGTGGGAGTCTACTGAAACGTCCTGAAAACATTGTATCAAATTCATCATCTGCAACTCTGGCTCGTTTGGCTCGGCTAGCTCCTCTAGAGGCACCTCTTCCTCCTCTCCCTCGTCCCCTCCCTCTCCCCCCACCTCCACCTCTTCCGCGACCCCCTCGACCTCTGCCACCTCTTCCTCTGCCTCCTCTGCTCCATCTACCCCATCTTCCCCATCTGCCTCTTCCTCCTGTGCCTCTCGTCTTCCAGTTTCTTTTTCCATTGGCATGCTGTTTTCTGAGTTTCCTTTTAGGCCTGGTTTGGATGAATTTGCTATAGTCATGGTCTCCGTCAACATAATCTTGATCTGTTCTGGAAGTGGATTCAGAGTCAGAGTCAGAGCCAGAGGTACTTTCTGAACTTAAACTGGAGCCTAACTCTCCACTCTCGGAGGAGGATAAATGTGCTTTCTCCTTTGTTTCTTTCATTTCTTTTTCTTCGCCGCCCATGCTTTCGTCTTCTTCTGAAGCACTGAGCAGTTTTCTTTTGGCTCCTGTCCGGGGCTCTCGGCCATCAGCATTTGTAAGAGGTCCATCAAGGGAATGATCTAAAGCAAAATGAATCATTTTTAAAAACTAGGTCTTGACATTGTATAGATAGTCATTAAGATTAAAAATCATATATTAAAACTATCTAGCGCCCCAAAACTGATTGGACAGATTCACTGAAGGTATTAGAAAAGATACTTAGATCTATTTAGAATGAAAGATATTCATATTTGACTCTTGTTCCACTGCTTCTTTTGGCAATAATTAAAAAGATACTGAAGGATTGTGGGGTTATCTAGGCAGAGATTTTAGCATGAAACTTAAGAATTAAAAGGAAACATAAATGACACGTTTCATTCATTCACTTAACAAATACTTCGCAATACCTAGTGTGGAGCAGGCATTAGGAGGAGGTTGGAACATGATGATGAATGAGAAGGTACTTGCTATCACAGTTCATACTACTGAGGACAATGTAACTAAACACATGCAACATTAAGTAGAGATGAGTATTAATGAGGGCTGTTTCGGGGGCGGTAGTGCTATTTAGATAGGATGGAATATTTAAAGAAGCAATTAATGAAGTGACTAGAGAAAGACAACATGTGATTTACATTAAAAAATGTTCCTGTTGTTATACAGGGAACAAACTATAGGAGGTCGTTAAATAGAAGTGAAGATCAGCTGAAAGAACTCTGAAGTAAGTAGACTAGGTAGAAAACATGATGAGATGATGAGAAGATTTCAGCCTAGAAGCCCAACCGGAATAAATCCTTTATTTCAAACGTGGAACCAAAGGGATCTGTTGAGAATGGTTGACTTCAAACACTCAGACTAAAACATAGTGTATGTTGTTGGTTTTATAGTGTCAGAAACTGGGTAATGGGTAGAAGTATTTGCTAAGTTGAGAAGCACTGAAGATGCAACACATTTGGGCAGTGCCCTGAGATAAAGTCAAGTTTTCTAGTTTTCCGTACCAGTGAAAGAAGGAAGGAAGGAAGGAAGGAAGGAAGGAAGGAAGGAAGGAAGGAAGGAAGGAAGGAAAGAAAGAGAGAAGCTGAATCAAAAGGATGGACCAACCAGTGACTGCGGCTGCCAGGGATCCTTCCCATAATCAGCCACCAAAAATAAACACTATTGCATATGCCAGCAAGATAATGCTGAAAGGGCCCTGATATAGCTGTCTCGTGGGAGGTAATACCAGTGCCTAAAAAACATGGAAGTGGATGCTCACAGTCAGCTATTAGTTGGAACACAGGACTCCCAAGGAAGGAGCTAGAGAAAGTACCCAAGGAGCTGAAGGGGTCTTCAACCCTATAGGTGGAAGAATAACATGAGCTAACTAGTTCCCCCTGTGCTCAAGTCTCTAGCTGCATATATGGAAGAAGATGGCCTAGTTGGCCATCATTGGGAAGAGAGGCCCCTTGGTCATGCAGACTTTATATGCCCCAGTACAGGGGAACACCAGGGCCATTATGTGGGAGGGGGTGGGTAGGGGAGCAGGGCAGGGATGGGGGAGGGTATGGGNAAAAAAAAAAAAAAAAAAAAAAAAAAAAAAAAAAAAAAAAAAAAAAAAAAAAAAGAAAATATCTAATAAAGAAAAAAATAATTTAAAAAAAGAGAGAAAGAGAAAGAGAAAGAGAAAGAGAAAGAGAAAGAGAAAGAGAAAGAGAAGGAAGGATCAGAAGTTAAGAGGGTAGCTCAATGGTAATATGCTTAGCATGCATAAGACCTTGAGCTCAGCTCCTGATATACACTTGCATATATACATATATAAGCACACCCTCAAAAGTGGAAACATTATGTAGGAATATAAACTGGATCTCATAAGACGATGGAGCTAGAGAGAGAAAGTCTGTCGTAAATTTTCAGTCCAGGGAGAACACATAAAAGGCAAGAAAATGGATGAGGAAAGCAAGCTATATTTGCTTAACATTTACAGATAAAGAAAAAGAAGCAGTGGTAATAGAAAATATCTAATTAGAAAAAGGAAAAAAATAGCTAGTGAGACATGAAGAAAATAGAAGGAGAGAAGACAGGTGAGTACATGTACAACATTAATTTACTAAGTTGGGGGTTTCTTTGGACTGAATTATGTGTCTTCAAAATTCTTATGTTGAGGGACTAACTCCCAAAGTGCATGTGGAGACTGGAGCCTTGCATAAAGTAATGAAGATCAATTGAGGTCTAAAATCTTAGAAAAAAAGGAAGAAAATTATTTATCTCTGCACCCTACATGCACACACAGACACAGGTATACATACTATCTCCTATACAATATATAGATACACACTGTATCACCCCAAAGCGGTGGGGCCAGAGATAAGAGTGACAGAGAAATATAAAGTCAGACATATGGTCTTAAGGAACACAAATGTGGTATTTTCTAAGCCTGAGGGAAATAAAGGGTCTTTTCAGATAGTAATCTCTGTGTACTTTAACTCCCCGGACTTGGAGACTCCACAACGGTGGGAAAATGAAGTCCTATTTAAACTGCTCACTCTGGCATCTTATTATGGCTGTCAGAAGCAACTAATACATTCAGCTACAGAGTAAGTCAGTATCACAAAATAGCAGCAGATAAGATATTTCAGCAGTCTTAAAGAGTTAAGAGAGGGACTACAGAGATGGTCAAGAGGGTCTGCTGTTCTTGCAGAGCTCAGTTCTCAACATCCACATTGGCAGCTCAAAACTGTCTCTATGTCTGGCTCCAGGGAAACCTATACTGTCTTATGGACTGTGTGGGCACTGCATTAACACATAAACTCACAGATAGACATAAACATATGCACAAAATCACAAATAATAAACAAACATATGCACAAAATCAAAAATAAAAAGAACTACAGAATTATTACGACTTTACAACTCTGTGGATGTGATAAACAGAGAGTTACAAATTCCTGAGTGCTAATAATGTACTGCCTCGGACTTCAGTATTCTGGACGTTAAATCAGGAAGATAAAAAAAAAAAAAAAAAAAAAAAAAGAAAATCTGAGGTAAGTTTAGACTACACAGTGACATCATACCCTAGCTGCATATATAGAAAAGGATGGCCTAGTTGGCCATCAGTGGGAAGAGAGGCCCCTTGGTTATGCAGACTTTATATGCCCCAATACAGGGGAACGCAGGGGCCAAGGGGTGGGAGTGGGTGGGTAGGGGAGCAGGGCCGGGAGGGGGGAGGATATAGGGAACTAGCTGGATAACACTTGAAATGTAAATGAAGAAAATATCTAATAAAAGTAGTAAAAAAAAAAATAAGAGATGAAGTTGAATGAAAATGATTGAGTTTTAAGACACAAAGATATTGAACATGGATGAAATGTACTTTTAAGAAGCATCTGGAACTGCTGGTGGAATGAAGATACTTGGGTTGATATATCAGGAAGAATGGCTTAAGCAGAGAATGGGAGTGTAGTCTGGGAGTGACTCCAGCACCCAGGCAGAGGCAGAGGAAGGCAGGTCTCTGAGTTTGTGTCTAACCTAGTCTACAGTGTAAGTTCTAGATTAAGAACTACAGAGTGAGACTCTGCCTTAAATATGATGACTGGCTTTGTCAACAGGTTATCATTAGAGTTCTTTATTTGCAAGAGCCAAAAACATCAAGTGAGCTAAACAGGAGAAAACTCTGAAAACTCAGAACAAACAAAGCAAAACAAAGCGAAGCAGAGCAGAGCAGAGCAGAGCAGAGCAGAGCAGAGCAGAGCAGAGCAGAGCAGAGAGAGCAGAGCAGAGCAGAGCAGAGCAGAACAGAGCAGAGCAGAGAGAGCAGAGCAGAGAGAGCAGAGCAGAGCAGAGCAGAGCAGAGCAGAGAGAGCAGAGCAGAGCAGAGCAGAGCAGAGCAGAGCAGAGCAGAGCAGAGCAGAGCAGAGCAGAGCAGAGCAGAGAGAGCAGAGCAGAGAGAGCAGAGCAGAGCAGAGCAGAGCAGAGCAGAGCAGAGCAGAGCAGAGCAGAGCAGAGCAAAAAGAACTCTATAGGGATATCAGTAGCGGCCACAAGCCAGTAAATAGCTAATAGAGGAGGAGTAAACAGTGTCCAGTGTCTTACGTACTAAGAAAAGGAACATATAGAAAGTAATAGAAAGTCTGTATTACTGGAGATTTAGGCAGAAGGGATCCTGTATAAAAGAGAGAGGAAATACAGGCTACTCTGTCTATAAGATTTTGCTATGAAGGATCTGTGGCATAAGTATGTTCAATGCAATAGAATCAGAAAAAAAAAAAACAACAAAATTATGAAGTGGGAACATAAAAGCACACTTTAAAGTACTATGTTTCAATTGCTTGTCAGTCTTTTAGCTCAGATCAACTATAACATGTTTCAATATTTTTCATATAACCAGCAGTATATTTATAAAGGCTATAAAGTAACTTGGTGGTTATAAAACATGGTATATGAAAATTAATATCCAGTTATATAGATATATGTGGTTTTATATATACATATATATGCATATATATATGGTTTTATATATGTGTATATATATATATATATATATATATATATATATATATGAAGTTAAAATAACAATCTAGTAACATACTTGTGAAAACAAATTAAGTATTTTTATAAACTTCAAATAGTTGAACATAGAACTTTCTTTGAGCATGCCCAGGGTGTGTACATGACTCTAAATAATAGTAAACTTCATATGATCATGAATTAAGTCAATGAGTTTTGTAAGCGGGAACAGCTTGTAAGAATAAGACCTTTAAAAATAGGACTTGAGTCTTTTTCAATTTTATTGACTTGGTTTAATATACAAAAAAATCCTAAATCTAAATGCATTGAAAGTCTAGTATTTATGTACTTGGGAGACAATTTCTCCATTAAGTTTTATTCTCCTATTCATTCCATTTTTTTAAAGTAGTTATTAGAAGTCTGCTCCTAACTGTAGTTCTAAGACTCCCTTTGACTTAAACTTGGCCATACTACAATTTTTACTAAGTGCTAGGACAAACTAACTGTACTATTCTAACATACCAGCTTATTATCCGTCATAAGAAAATAGAGAATATATTACCTCTCTCATATTCAATTTCCTACCTTGTTTAGCTGGTAAAACTCTATTACGAAATGATTTGGCTTTCCGTGGGTCATGGCTATTTCCACTTCTACTATATCCACTGAAACTTGATGGAGAAAAAGGCCCATCCCCTTCATCATCAAGTAGATACAGTGAACCACCTTCAGCAGCATCTGAAACTTACATTTTAAGAGATTGTAACGTTAACAAAATTTCATTTGTTTCTCAGGAAAGTTAATGCAAGCTGCTGTATTATAAAATTCAAAGTTGCTTGACAACTGGTAGGACACCTATACTCCCAAGTTTTGGAAATTCAGATAGGAGGACAGTGAGTTTAAGATCTGCTTTGGCTATTTAGCAAGTCTTTAAAACACCCCCCAAAGTAAAAGTGAATATTTGACAAGAGAACAAATACTTTATCTATCATCACTAAACTTTCAAACACGAAGTATTGAAAACAAAACAAGGAAACACTTCTTTCAAGGGGACATGCACATTGGGTTAGAGTTGGCTCAGCATTTAAGAACATTGGCTGCTCTTCTACTAGAGGTTCCAACTTGGATCACAGCACCCATGTGGCAGCTTTCAACCATCTATAATTCCAGTTCTAGGGCACTTGACACCTGCTTTTGGACTCTGAGAGTACCATGCACACACAGGGTATACAAAATACCAGGAGGCAAAACACTCACAAACACAAAATAAAAGTCTTAGAAGTGATTTTCCAAATTACCTAGTCAAACAAAGAAACCAAATCACTTGACCTAATGTCTTACTGGAAGGCCATATAAATAGCATGTCAAATGATTAAAAATGCATTCTTTAATCCAAATTTATTGTCCTTTGCACTCTCTATGGTGGTACCACTTCTGTATCCTTGAATAAGTATCAAACTGTAGAAGATAGAAAGGAAAGATATATTTACCAGGAGAAGAAAAAGGAGAGCTAGTCCTGGCATAAGCCACTGAGGTATTCTGGTCATTTTTAGGCTGTAACTTCATTTGCTTCTGTTTCCCTTTTGGACTGAAAAAAAAAAATGACCATCTTTCAGTTAGTAATTCAGTATAATAAATAACATGACACAAAATTCTTAAGGTGACTAAAAATATAAAACTACGTAAAATCAAGTGAAATGTCTAAAATTAGTGATTTGACAAAGTTAAACATCAATAACTAAAAAAGATGAAAAATAAAAATAAAACATTAACATTTAAAGGTATAAGAAAATCCACATAAGTAATAGCTTAGGTTACAAACTCCATCTTTATATAAGAACAAGAGCACTTGAATCTCTTGAGGTTTCCTGAACTTATTCATGAACTTTCACAAATGAGGTGACAGGCACCAAAGGCTTTAAAGCATCAAAGGCTGCAGGGATGTGCTCTACCTGGGAGCTCTGCTGCTAGATAACGAGCTGCTGCTGCTTCTCAGCCGCTTTCTGTACCGTGGCCTTCTCCTCTTCTGACTCTGGATTGCTGACTTATATTCAGAGATGATGCTTTTAATGTGATTTTCAAATAAGGCCGACAATCTCAGCGTCATGCTATAGATCTGGAAGAGTACAGCCTTGCTTTAGCAATTACCTTATCACTGTAAGAAAAGTATGAGCATATCTGGACCAATATGGACAGCATCTTTCCAGATGTAAAACACTTACTATCTACTTGAAAAATTCTTGAGGATTTAAGATATCATTTTTCTCAAAAAAATAATAAAAGCTTTAAAAGATGTGAAAGACATGAACAAATTCTCAAATAACAGGAAAATTTTACAGAAACAATATTCTGTAAGACAATTTATAATATATTCCACAACAATTTAAAGATACAGCTATCCTTTGGCTAATAATTTTATTGCTGGTAACCTGTTGTAAGGAATCATCAAGAGACTGCACACACAGGAGAACATGCTCAAGGATATTAAAGACATTACCAACAGTCATTATTTGTATAGAGTGAAAAAGTATTTCTTTAAAAATCTAATTTTCTAGCAACAGGATACTAGTAAAAAACAAAACCAAACCCCAAATAAACTATGAAATTATCAGGTAAAGGAAAATTTCAAATATCTTATGTTAAACAGTCATAATACAGACATCTACCAACCCTCATCAGAGAAACTTTTTCCTTGAAGTGATTAGTACACTTAACGTTGAGACCTCCAACTGATCAGTGGGCAGAAAAAAAGAGCATAAAAGTGCTCAGTCATTCCAAGGCTCAGGAATTTCCAAGGAAGACAGGGGAGAAAGAGTTTAAGAGTCAGAGGCAGTGGATGACTTCAAAGGAACAGTGTTTTGTAGACATAGCAGGCCAGATGCACATAGGGACCCAGAGAATGTGAAAGCATGCATAAGACTTAGACAAGTTCTAGACAGAAAACCTCCCAGCATAGAGGACAGGAAGGCTGATATGCAATCCTACCAGTTGCTAAGGAGCTAGAGCATGTAGTGGCTTGTAAGAGCATGAAAGGTGGGTGTTTTGTTTTGTTTTGTTTTGTTTTGTTTTGTTTTGTTTTGAGTGATGTAACCTCTGGTAGGCTGACTGCATATCAGAACAGGGCCGAATCAAAAGACAACAGAAATTGGCTTGATGAAAGTTATCTCAAAGTTGGGTGGGAAAGAATGGGAGGTTTCACAGGGTATAAAGTGAATATGTTCAAAATATAGTGTATGAAACTCTCAGATAATTAGTAAAATTTATATTAAGTCATAATTTATGTATAAAAAGACTTGAAGTGAGAAACCCAATGTTGTAAAAGTATGTGAATGTTAAGTATTAGTATAGTCCTAGAAATAAGCACATTAAATATTAACTATAAATAAAAATACGATAAAGTTTGAATATTGAAGTATTTTTTCTATATTTTAAGCTTTCTACAGAGACTTTATTACTCTAAAAATTATGATGAAAGGAAAGAAAGCAAATAAATAATACAATGACAGGAAGAAAATCGAAAATTATGCCTAGAGTAATTAGTGAAAACTTACTATATAAAAAGAAGTTGAAGAAGGTACATATACACCTAGCATATAACTAGTTTGACAGTTAGATACTAGTGACACCAAAAGAAAATATTTCCATAACTATTTCCTATCCTCAGGATATTTTCAGTTTGGATAATACATGGGGAAATATTTTTATTTATTTATGGCAAAGGTGAACCTTCCCGATAGGGTTCACTAGTTGTGACAGAAATGGGAATGTCCACATTAAGAGCTAATTAAAAGATTCATATATAAATTAATACTGTCAACTACCTTTATTCTTATCAATTCATTTGCAAGGGAATTTAGTATTTAAACCATTAACTTTCTTTGCTTTTTTTTTTTTTTTGAAAAATGTAATTATAATTAAAGAATAAAGAAGAGACAAATAAGAAAGAAAAAGCCACTTAATTTCAGAATGATAACTCTAAAAGCATATTTACATATGCCTTTAAAATTCAGAAAGCATATTTACCTATGCCTTTAGAATTCAGAAAAGATACTGAGAATCAAACATCAGTAACTGTGTTAAATAGTAGAATATATTTGTTTACAAATCTTAAAATCCATGGAAGGAAAACTGCCTGATATACATAACTGCTCATTTAATATTAGTTTCATACCCTTGACTTTTTGTTAGAAGTATAAGCTTTGGAGTTGCTGAATATTTGGCGAACATCTTTATAAAATTCCAGAGGACTATCATAATTTCCTGATTCCAAAGTTTCTTTCACAGTGCTGAAGTCCACAGGTGTGTCTATAACATCTTGATAATCCTACAAAAGATAATGTGTTATATTTAAATACTCAAATTGCAAAACAATTCTTAATAAAATAGTGTGGAGAATGACATTACCCACTTATGCAAGTTACTCCTACACAAATGCTACTTTTATGTCTACCAATTTATTCTCACTCCCAAACCAATTCCTTTGTATGTTTCTGAAAATACTATGAGTATAAAGGGTTAAAAAAGTCAGTCATTGGCTTGAAGTGACTGATGATACCTTGCCAAGTTATCTAATGACAAATGATGAGATTCTTCATGTATAATTATATAACTCCACTCCACAAATGACGTACATATTTCCAAGATTCTGAATTATGACATTTCACATATGTTGTCATTAGTTGAAGTCAAAATTAACTGGCCATGCTTGTGCCCCATGCCCTGCTTCTTAGTCTCTGTATGCAGCCACAGCTGGCTTTAAACATATGGTTCTCCCACCGTAGCCTCTCAAATACGATGGTTATACTTATGCACCATTACCTTTGGCTCTTTTATTTTTTTTATTTTTTATTTTTGAATTTTTATTTCATCTAAAGTCTTCAGTCTCACTGATTCATAATTTAGTTTGATTTTAATAAGGAGAAAAAAATCCATTCTAACTTAAATCTTTCAAGTCTAGAGTTATCATATAGGATAATGTTGAAGCAGACATATACATGACTACCCTGATTACATGAATTTGAGTAAAATCCATAGTATGTATTCAGCCACCCATGCTGCTTAGAATTGTTAAGAAGTAAAACCATCACATTTTCTTTGGGAAGAAAGTGAAGTACTAAAAGTGGCAGAGAAAAGTTTTAATGAAGAGAAAAAGTTTTCCAAAGTTTGAAAAAGCACAATTTCTTTAAATAGATCTCCATAAGTTTTAAACACACCAAAAGTATATTCCAACAGATTTTCATAGGGAATAATGTTGGAATATAAGTAATAAGACAAAAAAATAAAAATATTCAGCTAACTAAGGAAACCCCAGTGAGAATTATCATCTGTAATACAGAAATAATAGAGCACACGGCATGTTCTCTGTTTTCATGCATGGCTTTATATCTATATAAGTAACAACTATGACTTCATGAAGAACAACCGTGAAAAAAATAAACAAAAGAATAAAAATGACCATAAACTAAATAAAGGTATAAAAAGAAACTAAGTGGTGTTCCAAAGGGGCAAATTGAGCAAAATTTGTGTGCATCATGAAAATTTTTAAATGTAATATTGAAAAAAAACCCCACAATCTAAGCCTACCTCAGAAAGAGATGGATCTTGGCTATCTGGAGGAACTGATTGTGAGGATTCCCCTTCTTGTTGTTGTTGAGCCTATTAGGGTAAACAACACAGACTGTTTCTACAGCACCATGACACAGAACAAGACTTTTAATGAAACTATGACTCTAAAGGCTCAAATGACCACAAGTAAAAACTATACTTTACTTAAAGAATTCTGGATTCATCAAATTCTGCTATGAAAAATACAAGCTTTTTGTGCCTAACTCAAACTTCCAACAAACAGATCAAACTTCATTGAATGCAACATTGTTTTTTCATTTTCCTTTCCAAAATATACACATTATATATATATTACCAAGTATCCACAGTATTTGGAGTTGTCACATATGTGTATGAAAAGGAATCCTAGACATCGGGTTGAGCAGTGCATGCTTTGAATCCTAGCATTTGAGAAGACAAGGGGAACACGAGCACAAGGTCTGCTTAGGTAAGTCCTACAGTAAGTCCCACATTAGAGAGGAGACCCTTATGTAAAAGTAAAATGTAACTCTATATTACAAATTGTTGTTAATATTATCTTTGTTAAAAAGTAATATTGGAATATGGATTAATCTAAGTAGCCATACTGATGATAAGTTTACTATTAATTAAACATGTTTGACATATATATTATTACCAAGTATATGTAGTACATAGAGGTGTCATTAAAAGTTAGTAGAATATACAAAACAAATGAAGCAGAAAGGAACAAAAAAATGGTTTTTTGCTTGTTTTGTTTTAGACAGGGTCTCATTAGGCAATCCTAGCTGGCCTGGGTTTCTGGGAAGATCATACCACCCTCCAACCCCCAGTTATCCACCTGCCTCTGTCTGGGATTAAAGTCATGTGCCACCACATCCAGATGACTAGAGTTCCTTTTAGAAACTATATCATTTTCATGACAACTTAAAAAAGTTAGGACTAAAAGGAAAAAATTGGGAAATTGTTCATGAACAGATACGAACGAATATGAATGAGAAATTGTCCTGTTGGCAATTACTTAAATAGTGGTATGCTTACTGGGTAAGAATGAGGATCTGCTGGCTGTCGAAATGGCTCTGAGTCTTCCCGTTCATAAATGAGGCTCAGTAGCTCTTCGCATTGCTTTTTCCAAGCATCAGGATTACACTTGAGAGACTGTCGTCTGCTTCGACATTTAGCCTACAGATTTAACAAAATTACATCTTTCCTTAACTATTCCTTGATCTTCCCATAAAAGCCTAATGCTTTCAAAGTTAAGCTGCAATGAGCTGAGCGAACATATCTGTCATTCTAACAGCAGTCACTTATATAAAACACATCAACCACTATATTTTTATGCTTCTTAGTTTAAGTCATCATTTTGTCTGGCCATAACTAAACCAAACCTAATGCCAATAATTCTGCTACTCTAAAATTTCATTTTAGGAAAATCTAAACTGCAAATAAACTAAAGACAAGCAACCATTTCCCCACTCCCCTTGCACAGAAGCAGAACTTGACGTAAAATGTTGTTGGCCTGTGGCCTGTATTTGGGAGCCTTATCTGCTTCTTGAGTTGTAAAGACTGTTTACTTAAAGAGTATAAACAACATAATCTGTGCAGGCTGCCTGCTTTCCTTGTGAGAATCTGAAACCAAGGTACAAGTTAGTTACAAGGCGCCTACATAACCAGTCTTTAATAAAAGTCTTGGTAATTGAGTCATTAATCACATACATGTTTATCACTTTTCATTGCTGGGGAAACAGTGTGCTGTATGGCCCCTCATAGGAGAGAGAACATATAGGAACTTATGGCTTCATCCAGACTCTCCCCGTCTTTTTTTCCAGTGGTTGAGCTATATACTGTACTGCTGGAATAAACCTCGAACACATTAAGCTATGTATTTGCTTCCAAGAGTCCTAGGTACTCTCAAAAATTAGGGTCAGACTTTAGGATCTCTGACTCAGGAAACCTGGAAATGCTTTGTTCTCAGAGAGCACCATTTACTCACCCTCCTTCCAGATGAAGTGCCAGGACCATCTGAATCTAAGTCAACCATTTCTGAATCCTAAATTAAAGAGGGGAAATGAGAGATGCTAAGTTACATTTGAAGTGTTACAAACTAGATGCACACACATGAGGAACTGGCAAAGACAATGACAGCTAACTTTTCTTCATTGGATCAGTCTTCACAATAAATGTGAGACAGAGATTCACGCCAACTGATGGCAAGATGCTGTGTACAGGTTAGAAAACACACTGGGAGAAGCACTGAAAAGCCTTTCTTTTTAAACTAGAATAGGGAATAAGGAAATATGTGAAACTTTCTATTTAAATAAGTCTGAGTGTTTAAAACAAATTATTCCATGTGAATTCTATGTGACTCATTCATACGATATACTATGGTTACAAAATATTCCCAATGAAACATTGCTATTTCAAAAATTAGTTCCCTACAGGAAATATATACATTTGCACTAATTCAGTTAAGCATGTCTCTGAGAAATAGGTTTGATAACACAGTGTAGAGACCCAGGTACAACTAGTGAAGGGAAAAACTACATAATGAATAGGGAAAATCAAGCCGTTAATAATTTGCCTTAACTTTTTATTCTAAGCAAAACAGTAGTACTAGTTTGTAAAGAAATTATTATATCAAATCCTAAATTAAAATACATTTATGGTAAAGGTTATAAAAGTATAAGGAAAAATGAATAATTTTGCTTAGGTTAATACTTGGGTTAGTTAAGTAGGTTAATATTTAACTCCTATATCACATTGTCCTTATTATAAATGACATTTAGGTGTATTAAAATAGATTATTGTCTAGTCAGATGAGTTTTCACCAAGAAAAAATAACCAAAAGAAATAAAATGCTAAGTGTTTGTCTTTTTATTAAGGGCTAAAAATCAGTATTGATTTTTGATCATATAAATGTACTGAATTTGAAGGGATGATTGGTACTTGTCTCTCACTACACCTTGTAGATAGCACCAGCATATTTTTGGTATATAACATCGGAATCCAGGTCAAAAGAGCTTAAGATAAAAGATTCCAATGTTCAGCCACCTTCCAAAAACTTTTACTACTTATGACCAATTACAGTATTTACACTAACACTATGCCTCAAAGACCAGAAAAGAAATACAATCATAATCATCAAGTGTGTCCTTACCTCCTCCAGATCACTGCTGTTTGGATCTTCTGCTTTGATTTTATTGTAAGTATCCAAAATATCAGTACAGCTTTGATCCCTAAGAAATAAGATAAGTAAGGCAAACTGCATCCCACTATTTAAAAAAATAGGATGTTAGTCTCTATTGAAGCTGACACTATTTCTTACCCAATAAACCGAAGTAGGACATCAGTCACAATCTTGGCTGCTTTAACTATAGGACTATCTGGCTCATTGAAAGTCCTAGCATTGTGTTCAATATAGCGCACCTCCCACATTAATGCTGATATTCTCCTATGAAATAAAAAAAATCCTGTTAGTATTGGCTAATACATTTGAATTATATTCTAAGAATATGCATTGTTAGACTATGAGGCACTTTATCATGGTATGTGTAAAGTATTTAAATATATGTACAGGACAATCATATATATGACTTATGCAGGCTTAGAACATCAGCATAGCTCAATGGATAGCCTGAGGAACAGAGCTTGATGCTAAGGATCACACAGTAAGAGAGAAGCAACACCTGAAAGTTGGCCTTGGACCTCTGTATGTATGCAGTACCACAAATATAGCTCTTCTGCTGACCCTCCCCCAACATTCACACACATAAATAAATAAAACAAGAAACAATGCAAAATGCAATGGTAAATCAAAATCACATTTAGTTTTGGGAAAGGGACCCAAAAGGGTGGAAAAACCCCTATATTGTGGAAAATAAAACATTTTCATCTAGCTATGTTTGAAATATATTATCAAATAAAATAAATACCTATTTTATAAAATATGCATATTTCTCAAGTACCAGAGGTAGACTATCTTATGGAATACTACAGTTACTGTAAAGTGAGTATGACTTAACAAAGGACCAAGAACTGGCCTCCAAAGTCCTTTCATAATAACTTCTCTCCTAAGCTAAAATAAAGAACAAAATAACTTGGTCTATTTATACATCTAGCAATTAAACTTAATCATCTATTGTTAATTCTCCAAGGAGGATTTTAAATATGCAGCATATTCACTGTAGCATCTTGATCATGAGGCATTAATATACTCCCTAATCTGCCTTTAGTAAACTCAATTTAATGTAGATTTTGTGTTTCACATAATTGTGCTACGTATGTTTTCCACTCTTTTTTCTATATACAGTTCTAGTTGGCACATGTGACAATAGAAGGGACTTTGGAGTATGTTTTCGGATGACTAGATGAGACATCAAAAAGCAGATCTTAAAGGGCACAAGCACCATAAAACTATGGTTTCTCTAATAAATTATAAAACAAAACAAACCTGTAAAAGCGATTTTCAAGTCTTTGTTTGATGGTGTTGAGGTCAGTTGGATAAGCAACTACAGTACAATACAAGGGGTAGGCACTGAGATCCACCGGAACAGCAAAGGGGCTGGCAAAATCTACAAAAGGCACCAATTTTGTAAAAACCTAGTTAATAAAGAGTCCAACATTTCCTGGTAGTTAATATCCATATATAAGCAAGAAGAAAGGGCAATGTACTTAATTTTTAAGACAATAATGCTTCAAATATAAATAAGTCATTTTTTCTTGTATATGGTATCCTTGAATGATATATGAAATATTGCTTCAAATTCAATAAAATGAAACAAAATTAAGCAAGACACTTGCCAAATGTCAGTATGTCTTTCCTGAATAAACGCCAAACTACTCTGGTGATGGAGTTAAAAAAATAAAAACAATTTATGTGGGTAAAATAAATTACTCACCCACTGTCTTACCAAGAAACCCCTCCAAAGTCAGGCTCACAAAATAGCTAGAGAGCCAAAATGGCTCAAAAATGAAAAGGATACTTATGTGCTTGCCTTCGCTCTTACCCCACACCCCCCCCCCCTGAGCGATGAAAATATTTACTAGTTACTACCTTAGCCAAGCATATATAAATGTTAACTCAAATCATTGTGCCTGTTGAATTAAATGTAAAGTACACTGGGATGAACTTTAGTTGCTGTGCGGACTTTAAGATTCTACTGGCCTTTCAAGCTCCCTGTCCTAGTCTTTTTGCATCATCACCATACCCAGGGAAAGAAGGTTGTTGATGCCCTGAATAACTCTTTCACACTCCTCATCTCTGGAATGAGCACCCCACTCTCCTTCCTGGGGTTTGTAGAGCAATGCAGTTAGTTCTTCCTGGGACACAGGAACACCAGCACCAACTTCATCTGGAAAAGCAGCTAGGTACAGAATAAGGAAAAAAACAAAACAAAACAGTAAGTTTTCAACATCTAACTGTTGCCATCTTGCTTTTCTAAAAATGATAATTCATCTTTAAAGGTATATTTACTTCCATCTGGAATTGGCTCCATATCCCAGGGGCTCATCTTTTCTCTTTCATTATTGTCCCAGCTATCAACAAAAGAAGAAGATGCAAATCAGATTCCCAAGCATTTCCATTCATATAGTAACAGAATTTGCATGATTTCTTGAGGGTGAAATTCAGAAAATAGCAACATAATCCTCATGACACTACAATTCAGCTTATATAAAGACAGCAATGCACCACTGATAGAGAAAATATGCTACTCCAATGAAAAGAGGGCAGAAGCCCACTCTTCACAGCAGGTACATTTTTTTTTCTTTTTCTGATGAAGAATATATCTAAAATTAACCTACAGGAAAGAATACAATGATGTAATAGAAAAACATTTTACATGAAAAAAGTTGATATAATGGAACACTTATTTGTCAGAGGCACAAATGAACTAAACTTACTGAACACTGTAACACTGGAAGGAGCTATCAGGATATTCTGGCTGAAAAGGCTGCTGACTTTCCACAGTTCCAAACCACCAGGCATCATCTATTATACTGCGGAATCTATCACCTATAATGAATTCAAACAGACAAACAAAGAGATTGAGCTCTGTTCCCATTCAAGTTACGATATAATTTTAAAATACAGAAACAAAATTGTATTTATCATCGTCATACATTAACTCGTGAATTTCATAAATCTGGCTTAGTAAGAGATCAGAAATAATATAATAAAACATTTAAAATATAAAATACTACAAGTTTGTGATATGGTCTCTCTTAAAGTCTCCCATTGCACTACTATAGTCTCCTTTCTTTTGGGGATTATGTGAGCTAGTACAGTGAGGTAAAGTGAGGTGACTAATGTAGGCCTTGTCACACTGTTAGGCTACTACCTAGCAGCTGCCAGAACTCAAGCTACAAACTGCTACAGGGGAGAAGCAAAGGGAGGTGCAGCTTATTCACTGGAAAACCTGACATCTGAGGCAAGAAGGAGCTGTGATGGTGTGAGAAGTTGTTGTTTTATTGAGAATGAGGAACAACCTCAAAATTATGAGTTATTCTTTTTTGTATTTCTAATTTTGTACCTTCATTCTACAACTGGACATAGGAAAGTAAAATCATACAGGGTGAATGAAGGACAAGGGTGAAGCACTTGTAAATATCACGCAATGTGTGGAACATTACTTAACATTATGCTTATTGTTTGTTTGTTTGTTTTATCCATTTGACTTTTTGGGAATGGGGTAAGGGGCCTTGTGTGAGGAGGGATAGGAGGAGAGAAGTGCTATGCTTGGGATGTAAAGTGATTAAATAAATAAATTAATATGTAAAACAAGAGTTAATACTGTATTTCAAGGTTAGTAATTATAAGTGACAATTCTTTACTTACCAATCTGCCAGTTCCTTTCTTTGGCTTCATTATAAAATTGATGTAACACAAGGAAATCAATGACATCCGGCATGTCATGATACCTATACAGAAAATAAAGCATAGTAGTATCTAATACAGTAATATAATAGCACTTATCTCATGATATACTTCCAAGGATAAATATTTGACATTATAAAATTTTGTAATCCCCGTGGTCTCCAGAATGCCTTTACTTAAATAACATAAAGACATCAATAAATGCTTTAAAAAGATTAGTTTGAAGATCTTCATCAAAATTAAAAAAAAAAAAATTGATTGCCAGGCATGAAGGTACACAACAGTAACCTTTGCTCTTGGGAAGCAGAGGCAGGTGGATCTCTTTCAATGCCAGCCAAGAGTACAAA
This sequence comes from Mus minutoides, assembly GCA_902729485.2. Taxonomy (NCBI): domain Eukaryota; kingdom Metazoa; phylum Chordata; class Mammalia; order Rodentia; family Muridae; genus Mus; species Mus minutoides. The sequence continues at coordinate 1,555,882 of LR753322.1, forward strand.
GTGAGATCCTGCCTAAAACATATATGGAGTAATATTTTTCATTCCCTTCAATTTTAATTTTAATTAGATCCACAGTCATTATTTTTATTATTATCAACAAAAATAACATTCACTACTATGTTTCAAGCTTTAATGCCTAAGAAAATATCAGCATTTAAGTGTGTCCATTTCACATGAGCAGATTAAGGAAGTCACTTTGCTCAAGCATCAGTTCACCCATATGTGCATTTACACATTTACTCTTGCATAACATATAGTATACAGAGCATCAGGAACCAAACTCAGATTTCTATAATTATAAACCATGTAGCAATGCTAAAGTATTTTCTTCTCCCATTGCTTTTCATGCACTAACTCAATATTAAATACATTAATAATGATGCGTATTAAAATTCATCCAAACACAGAATCAGAAACTTACTTAATGGAAAAAGACTCTCCAGTCATTTTGCCCGAAATTGGATCCAAAAATGCAAGTTTCAAGCAGCACAGCGTAGGTGGGCCAATCTCGTATTTGATTCCTACAATCTTCACAAATTCTTGCTCCTATACATAGAAACACCAATACATCATTTTTCTATATATGACTACCTTTCATTAATATACTTCATTATTGCCCAAATAACTTAAATTATCTGAATTCTAAACTGTAATTTAATAGTGTCTAAAATAGTAGCGATAGCACTAACAAACTTTATTTTCATTTAAAGATATTTTACTTCCTTTATGAGGGTGCGGGTGGCTTTAAGATGGTTTTTCTGTGTAGCCTTGGCTGTCCTGGAATGCATTCTGTAAACCAGGCTGCCCTCAAATTCACAGAGGTCCGCCTGCCTTGGCCTCCCAAGTGCTGGGGTTAAAGGCATGCATCACCATAGGCTGGTTATGATTTTTATTTTTAACTAAAATTTAATTACACCACCTCCCTTCTTCCTCTTCCACCTCTCAGCTCCTCTCATGCTCTCTTGGTTTCCTATTCTTTATTAAAGTTAAATGCATATACATGTGTATACATACACACACATACACGCACACACAAACACACACACACAACATAACTTGTTGAATCAAAAAGTCAACTAAATATCAATCAGATAGGAATTCCACTAAGTTGAAGGTAGTCTCTTGAACCTTCATATTTAACAGTAAAGTCAGTAAGATGACTGAGTGGATAAAAGTCCTCACTGTGCAAGCCTGGCAACTTCAGTTCATTCCCAGAACCAATAGTGTGTGAAAAGAAACAACTTTCAAAAGTTGTCCTCTAAATTCCACATGTGTGCCACGCCAGGAGAATATCTAGCACACATGCATATGAAAGCCGATTCAAATAAGAATTATAAAATCAAACAAACAAAACCTACTAAACAGGTTGTCATTTAAGGCAGGACTATAAAAAAGACAAACCAGCAAATTCTTTTAAGAAAGCGTTACAGAATTTATGATCTTAAGTATTACTCTTAATTTACAGGTCTTGCGTACACATCAGCCAAATACTCTTTAAAAAAAAATAAAACTTCTGACATTTCTAGAAGATACAAACTCACAGCAAACTGTTCCTCTGGCTCTTAGAGTCTTTCTGCTTGCCTATTTCTCAGTGATTCCTGAACCTTGGTGTGAGAACTGTACTGAGCCTGTATCAGTTGGTAGTATGCTCTACAACTCTGCATTTTAGACAGCGACAGATATGCTAACTTGAAAGAGGTAAAGCTCACAAGGCCTCAACCCCGAAAAAAGAACTTTATAGGCAATTCCTTAATGCCAAGTGTGGGAGAAATCGTCTTCTCCAGGGAAAAGAAGAAGGGTTGTATGCAGACAAGATAGTTCTAATTCCAAATGGTTAGCCCTGAAGTCATACACATATAAGCAACATACAAACTGAACAGACTATTCACACACACACACACACACACACACACACACACACACACACACACCACAGCAATTAAAAGAAAATAAACAAGAAAATAAATGCTGAATTTGAAAGTGAGCAAGAAAGGGGGTACATAGAAGAAATTAGCAGGATGAGAAGTGTGAAATGATGTGATTATATTATGATCTCAAAAATAATAAAAAATGATTTACAAAAATTAAACTGCTGGGTGTGGTGGTGCATGCCTTTAATCCCAGTACTCTATAGGCAGAGGCAGGCAGATTTCTGAGTTTGAGGCCAGCCTGGTCTACAAAGTGAGTTCCAGGACAGCCAGGGCGATACAGAGAAACCCTGTCTTGAAAAACCAAAAAAAAAAAAATAAATAAATAAATAAATAAATAAATATTAAACTTCTCAGGATTGTGAGACTATCTAGTTTAAAAAAAAAAACAGTATATAATCATTTTGACTTACATGTACATGTTTGAGATGATGGACTTTTTAAAGCATATAGTATTTTAATGTTACAATCTTAGTTCATTAATCATATTTAAAAAAATAAAGAACTAATCTTCCTGAATCAGCAACTTAATTACAATTATACATAAGCATATAGAAGCGGTAGGGTTGAAACTGAGGTATTATTATTCCAAAGCCCGTGCTACCCTCCTATCATTTCTTAGAAACACAAGAGTTATGAACAGAAACAAGACAGAAAGCTTATCCATTTTCTTGGTTCTAGGCAAGTATCCAATTCTCATCTGATTTTGAAGAAATAAGCAGGCAGTAGAGTTAATCCTATAAAGATGACTTGATAAGATATTTTAATACCGAAAAACATTAATATTTTATCTACAAATGTCTAAGCTAAATATCTAGTTGAATTTCCAGACTTTTCTTTTGTCCTTTAACATAAACAGCAACTACTCATTTCCCATAAAAAAAACATACTAAAACTGCCTTTTGTTTTTTATTAAGTCATAACAAAAACACAAATAAAACTCAAATATGCCTGCCTGAACATACTTTATATCTGACAATGAATTCATAGGAACTGACATAAAGTTCTTCAATATAAAATATCTGTAGCTTACTTGATGTTATGAAGCAATGTAGGTATTATATTAAAAGAGATGATCTCACAGAATACAAGCTTCTAAGCTTCTTGTGTTTTCTGATATTTAACCTAACTATGAGAGCCATGAGAATGTCTGCAGTTCACAGGGTTCACTCTGGAATGTACCCAACTTTTGCTAGGGAAAATACTGGAAACCAAGAAATATCTGCATTTTTGAAGTTGAGGGATGGCAAAAACAAGAGGACCCAAAGCTTACAGAAAAAAATGGGGCAAATAAGAGAACACAGAGTCTAAAACTTGTTTCAACATTTATTTTATGTGTATGTCTGCTTTGCCTGCATGTGTGTCTGTGCATTCTGCGAATGTCTGCTGACTGTGGAGGCTAAACACGGACATCAGACCCCTTGGAACTGGAGTTACTGACGGTTCTAAGCTATCATGTGAGTCCTGGGAACTGAATTCAGGTCCTCAGTAAGTGCTCTTAACCATGGAGTGTTATCTCTAAGCCCGTAACAAATTTATTTTGTACTGTTTTATATTGCTTGCTATTGAGTCTCATGCTATAGGTCAGGCTGCTTTGTGATTCACTCTGTAGTCAAGGCTGGCTTCACTTCCTCGCAATGCCACTTCAGTTTCCCACGATTTAAGATTATAGGCATGAAGCACTATATCCTAGCATACAAATTTTAAGAAATATATATTTTCCATTCTATAAAATAGCATGCAATAATTCATTTTGGATATACAGCACCACCAAAATATCCATGAAACCGAGACACAGAAAAAAAAAAAAAAACTTAAAGCAACTTAATCCTCAAACTCTTTCAATTGAATTCTTGCCTATTGGGCAAACTTACCCTGAGATCCATTTTGTTCCATGGCTGTTTTTGTAAATTAACACTATAGATTTTTGATTTCCTTACAGCTCGCACATAAGCTTCATGTCCTTGTCTAAAGTAAATTAGCTGAAACAGAAAATGATGTATCACACAGTCATATTGTATTTTAACTTTACACATAAAATAATCATAATGAAAAAAATTTTCCTGGTCAAATGATGTTCACTCTCTACCCCTGTGCTATTTTTACACTGCATTAAATAATATATGCAGTCTTTCCCTCCCAAGCAGCTGCGAAAGTCAACTGAAGAAAAGAGAAGCCGGTGAGAGAGAAAAACAGGTCTCAAGGAAGGGGGAAGGGCAATAAGACACCTGTGACATTAAAGAAGAAAGATGAATACTAAGAGTGGAAGGGTCCAAGGGGAGAATTGGGGCAGGAAGACATAAGAGATGAGAGTGGGAGGGGGGAAATCAACCAAAACATAACATTCTTGAAAGTGTTGTAGGGAAAGCTACTATGTACCATGATACTTTAAGATGTAGATATTTAGAATACTACTTATAAGCTTAAACAATTTGTTGAAATGTAGCCAGTGAAGCTGCCTAGGAAAATGACAACAAACAGTATTTAAATGAAATAATTTTAAAGATAAATTGAGAGAGTTCTGTTGTAAGCGTTCATGTCGGCACGAGCTGACCACTGAAGAAAATGAATTCACTGAAGAAAATGAATTCCCCTCGAAGCCCCTTATGGTCTTACAGCCACAGTGACAGCCCCTGAGGCAAGTTCCCTTCTCCTTGTCCTCAATGCAGTGCTCCTAAGTTGTCAGTTCTCCATTCTCAAATGCAGGGGTTGGCTGTGACACTGAACACACAGAGACTCATAAACACTCACTCTCCAATCCCTCCCCCCTCCTTGCGTACACATACGGGAATCTGGAACCTTACTGGGAAAATATTATTATTGTAGATACAATCACTCAATGAAGAGGACTTGAGCTCACAGCAGATGTAGGGGATCCCTAACCTAGTGACTGTCCATAGAAGGAAAGTTGGATACAGAGAGAAATGGAGGGGAGAATGCAATGTGAAGGTAGGACAGAAACTGAAGTAATGCTGCCACAGGATGAAGAACACCAAGGATTCTGAGGAGCACCAAAAGCTAGGGGAGGGCTAGATTTGTGAGAGAACACAATTTTACCAATGCCATAGTTTAGTAAGTTTACATTTCAAAATGGTGATAGGATAAAGTTTTTTCAGTGCCAAAAAATACATGAACATACTCTATCAATCAAAACGGCAAAATAATTTAAATATTACTAAAATAAAAAACATATAAATTAAAGATCTAAACTAAACACATTGTTATATATTCATTCTAATACTCAATATAGACAAAACATCTAAGTACAAGTTACCAGATGAAATTGTAAGGTATCAAAATGTAATATTTCCCTTTAAGGAAAAATAGTATAACACACGCGCAAGTGTGCATACATATACACACACACACACTCACACAATATAGGTGTGAAAGGTCATGTAAAAAGCAGTATGGGCAAACCAAACTTTCTCAGTTTGATTGGACATTTAAAAAGGAGCATTCTGAGGCGCAATCATGTTTTTCAGTTCGGTTATTCTAGGCAAAATAACAAGGGCTTAAGAGTCGACTTTGTCTAAGTAGTAAGTAGTACCGTAATTAAAAAACTGATTATACGAACAGTAGACTCCTTTATAAGCTCTGGAACTGAAAGTTCTTACTGAGTAACACTGAATTTTATTAAATTTAATATTGGAAAATTATTAAATTTTTCTTTGCCTGATTATGAATGTGTATCAACAGTTATTAAATCACAGGCTCAGTAATTATCATTTAGCACAGGTATCGACCTTTTTGACTCTGGGATGTAACATCACAAATGAGTTGGACCACATTCATTGGTATTCTGACTTAGACATGCTTGCTTGAGCATATTTTCTACTAGGCCGAATTTCTTTTAAACAATAGCTGTTTTTAAAAGAGGACTCAATGTAACACTAAATTCTATAAAGTCACAACAAAAATAAAATCAACTGTTTTAAGAACTTTAGAAATCAATCATAAATAAATTTAACTCCACCTTCATCTACCATCTACTATGTTGAATTCATTCTACCAGGTAAACAAAGGATGCAAAAATTAATTATATTGAGTCATGTTCTTCAAGAAATACACACTTGAACAAAGAAACAAAGATGGAACATATATAATTATAACAATTATAATGTGAATTTCCTGGAGCAGGCAAGATGGCTCAGTTGGCCAAGGCACTTGCACTGTGTGAGCTGAGTTTAATCCCTAGAACCCAAGTAAAAGGGGAAGAGAAAAACAACTCCACAGAGCTGACCTCTGACCTCCATATGTGCTCCAAAGCACATGTGGTCCCTCTATTATGCACATAGTCTCAATAATAAGGTTAAAAAATAAAATCAATTTAAGAACCCAAGATTGTTCTTTTCTTTAAAAAAAAAGCAAATTTTCTATAATTGTTTATTCTATTTTATGTGCATGCCTGGTGGCCACAGTGGCCAGAAGTCATCAGATCATCTGGAACTGGAGTTACAATAGTTGTAAGCTTCCATGTGGGTGCTGGAAATAAACCTAGATCCTCTGGAAGAACAGTCAGTGCTCTTGAGTGTTGAGTTAGCTTTCAGGCCCAATGTTAGTTTCTTAAAGCTCCAAGAGAAAAGGTTTTTATTGGGCAATTACCTCATCTCCCATCTGTGGAACAAAGGGAGAGCGACGTGGTATGGTATCCAAGATCCACTGAGGGGCAAGCCATTCTTCATTGGGTTCACCTGCCATAGAAACAAGTCCCCCTTTCTGAAACAAAGCAAACAAAAAAGCCCGATTACAGTACTTACAGTAGTTCTTAAGAACAAACTCATGAATAGTAGTATCAAAAAGGCAGGAAGAAATTACTAGCTAGCCTGCGCAACTTGAGATTCTGTCTGAAAATGAAAAAGTATACAAATGAGCTGGTGTATATTTGGTTCAGTAGTAGCGTGTGAAGCACTAGGCTCAACCCCTAGTACTTAGATTTATTAAAACAGTAGATTATTCTATTAGCGTATTAATACCTTTTGAATTTTATAAGATGACAGAGAGCTCATTTTGTGAATGGCATCAGTCATTTTCAATTTAAGATACATTGGCATTTTAGAGAGCCGTGATTCTTTTATAGTAGAAAGTATAGGAATAGCAAATCCTTGTTACAATATTAATATGTAATTAAATTCAAAGAACTTGCAGATTAAAACATTATGGTCTCTACATTAAAGGAGAGTGGGGGTCAGATAAAACACAAGTTTATTGAACTCTACCATTCTATGGGTAAAGTGCATAAAGGAATACAAATTTCTAATTGGGTAATGACAAGGATAACCATTTTACATTATTATGGCCTATTCTCACAGAACGTTGCTACATTCTAATAAGTAGTTGTCAGTGTTCTAGTTTAATAACATATTGTAAACATGACATTTAACTGCTATCTTTGATAACAAGAAATTGAAGTCGTTAAAATCGACTTACATTTTATTTAATTGGCTTCTAAAACAATGTCATTTTTAGAGGAAAATCAAATGTCACTATTAAAAATTCAAATACCAGAGGGGGAAAAAAACAAAACAAAACAAAACAAAACAAAACAAAACAAAGCCCCAAGGCAAAAAAAATAAACAACTTATGTATTACAAACCTTCTTTTTAGTCTGTTTAGGTTTCTTCTGCCTATCTTCTAATGACTTCAAATTTTCATCTTCAGAACTGCTGTATATTTTCTGTGTTGCCTGTCTTGTTTGTCTTTTGGGAGGCTGCAAATTTATCCCAGCATCTGCTATCCAGTCAGAATATTCACTTGATGAATCGCTATAAATAAATCAAAATCACAAATACCTTAGTATTCTATAGTTTTACCTCATAATGGAAATAGGATCTTTTTTTTATTAATTTTTTTATTAGAGAAATTCTTCATTTACATTTCAAGTGTTATCCCAAAAGTCCCCAATACCCACCCCCCGCCCTGCTCTCCTACCCTCCCCCTCCCAATATTTGGCCCTGGCATTCCCCTGTACTGGGGTATATAAACATTGCTAGACCAGGGGCCTTTCCTCTTGAATAATGGCCAACTAGGCCATCTTCTAATACATATGACAAGGATTGAAAAAGAAAGAATATAATACAGAATTTAGATCACTACTTGATTTTCATGAAATGCTTCTTGAAAAAAACTTAATACTCAATTTTCTTGAACAGAATTTTAAATCTCTGTTCAAAGGACAAAACTTATTTAAAATAAACATGAATCATATTGCTGAAAGGATGAAAGAGATATAGCTTTAATATTGAAATAAAAGCCAGGCATGGTGACGCATGCTTCTACTTGCAGGGACAGGCAGGATCTCTATGCGTATGAAGCCAGCCTGGTGTACATTGTGAGTTCCAGGATAGTTAGAGCTAAATAGTAAGACCCTGTCTTAAAAAACACAGTCTGAGATAATTATATAAAGTTGCAAGGAAGCAGAATCATAAATTTGAACAGCTTATTTAATAGACAGAGGAAACAAAAAACTCTACAGTGATAGCCACAGAATATACTGGGAGTCATGTAAAAGCATATATGCTATGTAGGCTTCAATTACAGAATCTTTCTGTGATACTATTTTATCTATGGTTTTGTCAAACTCCTACAAAATCTTAATTTCATGTTAAATGTCGAATAACTTGGGGCCAATCAAATCCAAAAAGGTACCTGGAAGAACTTTCGCTTTGCCACTCCACAACAGGGTCTTCTACGGAGGCATCACTTGTGCCAACAGTTTCATCTTCCTAGAGTAAAAGACAGCAATTCAAACATATGCTAAGTATTAGCGTAATATGGAAAAAAGCTACTTGATTTTGAACACTTTATTACTTCCTCAGACATTCTAGTTAAAATGTACATAATTATTTTTATACATATCTGTCAAATTTACAAACAAGCCTAATGGCTATTTTATAAAATCTAGTATTATACTGCTTATTTATCTAAACAATTTTATTAATTTAGAAAAATTGTTTAAACCTCAAAACACTTATAACCTTTTTAAAATATAAAAAAAATGCTTTACAAAAGTTGCATGCGTATTCTTTTAAGGTCAAGATATTATTAATGAAGGAAAAAGGAACTATTACTTGAAGAATCATGAAGAGTAAAAGGAAGAAGGTACTCTATAATGACAGCAATGTGAATAAGACTCTTACTATACACCTAACAGAGTTGTTAAAAGAAAAATAGGACTGGGGAAAGAGGAACAAGAGAAAAAGAACTGCTATACTTTGGTCATCGTCAAAATGAACATAGGTCTGAGATAATTCAACACTCAGTGATCTACATAGGTAGTAATAAAAGAAAATGGATATGTAAGCCAATTTCAGAGTGAATCAATTCTGGGACTGTTTACCGTATTTCTATTACTTATGTGACATTTCATTCCAGTTCTTGGAAGATTTCCTTTAACTATCATATCACTATCACATGTATATGTCATTGGCATATGCTATACAATTACTAAGATCGTATCTTAGGTAGAAATCAGGAAAGGCAACCAAAAGGGATAAGTGTGATAACCAAATCTGCCTTAAGTGCCTTATTAATGAGTAAACCTCTTTAAAAAATTCTATTCAATAAGACTTTCAAACGTAAACTAAAATGGATGGGACAAAATAAAAACCAACATAGAAAGTTATACTGAATAAATACTAGTAGATCTAACCTCTGAAGAGCTGTCTGAGTCTTCTTGTACACCTGAAGTTTGAGATGATGCCTGTGAATTATGCTCTATGTTTGACCTTGTTAGGTAAGTATGCTGTCGCTTGCGTTGTGTCCTTCGTAAAGACCTTCCACAGCTGGGCTGATAATCATTCTGTAAAAGACAAGGAAAATATATTTTAAAAGAACAAAGAACATCAAACTGAGTATATATAAAAAATACATCTATTAGGCAGGCGACATGGTAAAGGTTGAAGAAAAATTGCCAAAAAAAGCGCGATATTTAAATAAACTATATAATTTACTTTTTACTGATGCTGATTATTTTATTATTTTGCAACCTTTGTGGTTTGATTCCAGCACCCAAGAGGCAGAGACAAAGGCAGTTGAGTCTATGTGAGTTCAAGGCCAGCCTGTTCTGTATAAAAAGTTCTAGGCTCTCTAGGGTTATATCATGAGACCATTAATAAAAGAAACTTAGTTTTAACAAGTAAAATTGAATGTAATATCTACATTTCTACATTATCTAATATCTATACATAGAAAACATTATTGTTAATAATACCATATAGCAAAATTTATCCTTAATATGTCATTAGGAGCAAGTAAACTTAAAATTCTTCTAAACTAGTCTTGAAGGGCCATGTTCTTTTCCTTATTTGTAAATATTACCATTGTCCAGCTTGCCCTCAACTCTCATTATCTTCCTACCCCAGCCCCCAAAATGTTGGAATTATAGATGTGCACCACCATATCTGGTTCCTTTTCACCTTCAACATATATGAAAATGTCTAAATACCTAAATACATATATACCTAGCCCAAAGCAGATAAATTAAACCAGATACCTAGCACTCCCAGATAAACCTGATAATTGGCAAATCATAAACCAGAAAGGAAACTTCTCATATTAGACATTAAATAAGCTTACAAAACAATATAAAAATTTAAGCTGTTTGAAAATCATGTTTACCTATTTTAATATATTTATAATTACCACTAATTTTGTTCATTAATATTGAAAAATAGTTAAAATCCAGAATACATTGCTTAGCTTTTATTTAAACAGTGAAAATCATTGCAGACTCTCCATTTAACCACATTCTACAGAGGTGTTGTGATTTGGAAGAAAAAAGTTTACATTCTAAGGCTTTTTAACTGGCAATTGAAAAGTATTAATAAGCTTATATGACCTAATGCAGTGCAGGCCTCCTACCCATTGCTTAGCAGGATCTACTGGGAAATGAATCCAGTACCTCCTGATGTATAGATTAGATTTTGCTTACATTATTAGATAGGTTAGGTATGGGTCTGCAATAGAGGTCAGCAAAGTTTATCTGTGGAGGGCCAGAATGTAAGCATGTCTGGCTTTCTAGGTCAGATAACTACTCAACTCTGTCTTTATACATAACGCACAAACAACTAAAGGCAAGCTATTTCAATAACATTTAATTAACTGAAAGAGATAGGATTTCAACTATGAGCTTGTCCACCTCTTGTTTAATGGATCCACCATTTGTTTTACATTGGCATGAACAATCAATAAAGTTACAGATGCATTCAACCATATAAAAATTTCAAAACACATACCATAAAAGACAATTTTTTATATTTTTTTAAATTTTGTTTCTATAAGTAACCCTATAATTCGGTTCCATATGTAGACATGAGTTTAAACAGCCTCTTGATGCATAACTGCTACTTTTCAAATAACTCGTATTTGCAAACATTAGATTCCAACTTACTCTTTGGATAGGATAAGATGGCTTTTTCTTCTTTTCAACAGTATAAAGACTAACTTCTAGGTCACCTTTTGCATTTCGACATTCTTCTTGTACCCTAATAAAATATAGGATGTCAAAATAGTAAAAAGAGCCCAGTAGTTTAAACATCAAATCTCAAAACTTAACTTCAAAATATTTAAAAAAAAAAAAAGGTTATCATTTTCATCATTTTTGCTATATACATGTGACTGGCAGTACATCTGCAACCACCCCTGTCCCGACTAGCACTGGGTTTTCCCCACTCCCAAGCAGTTCCTGTTCATTTCCTATGCCACTGCTCATTTTCCTATTCCTCTAGGCTCTGAGAACCTCACGTCTCTGTTATGTCTATACATTTGTCTGCTCTAAATACTTTGTTAGGTGGGGTTACACAATATTTGCTCTTTTGTGGATATCTTCTTTCACCTGGCAAGATAGTTTTAATCTTTGTTTATGGTAAAAGTTTCCAGAATGTGACCGGAGAAGTACCACTGTATGATTCTAACATACTCATTTATTGATTGATATTTGATTTTTTTTCCTACTACTTGCTCACTTTGAGTAATCCTGCAATGAAAATGAGTGTGTGAATATCTAAGACCCTGCTTTCTAGTCTACTTTCAATTAAGGAATTCTTTCAACTGTATTCCAGCAGGTTGTCAATCATAAAATTAGCTATCTTTTTCTTCTCGATTACTACTCACAACAGAAAGCAGAAGGAGAAATAAATGGAAATTAAATATATATATATATATATATATATATATATATATATATATATATATACATACACTGCTACTTTGGGAACATTTGTTAAAAGTACTTGGTAAGGAGGTATGGTATATATATATATATATATATATATATATATATATATATATATATATATATATCAATGTATATCCTATTTCTAGTTGTAATTAATTATATTATTGTTATTATTATAATAAAAGTTAAAACAAGTTAGAATAGCGATTCTAGATTTGAAGTTGATACCAATGAAGTCTTCTCACCAGTGACGGCTATTTCAATGAGATTTTTGAGCACATCTACATTGCATACACATACTGCTCCAATAGTTAGCTGGTGACCTTATTCTAAAAGAGTCACTGCTGAATACAGAGTCAATTTGCTACTAGTTTACATACACTCTTTATGAGTTCTTTCTTAGTATTACATTTCTTACCCTAGCTTAAACCATAACCCCACACACTGACAATACTGCATCACATTTTCAGTATTTCCAAGGCATTTATCACAAAGATGAGCTCCTTTAAAATGATGCTTGTTAAAGAATGGACTAATTAGTATTAGTTAATATGCAAAGACTAATACATAATACAAGTTGATTAGAATATCTCAATTACTGGGCTAATTTAAACGAAATCACTTGTGAATAAAGAGCTATGAATTTTCTTACAGCTACCATGTCAACTCACCTACTAATGCCACTGTTTAGTTCATTCACCACCACTCTTCGGCTCCAGGCCATGAGGTCTCTTTCAGTGGCCATCTGGCTCCGGGGAGCATTGTTGTGCATCTGCCGAACACCTTCAATTTGGCCACTATGCCGAAGGCCAATATTTGGGGAAGAAGGTATGTCCATATTTGGACTACTCAGAGCTGAAGCAAAAGCACAGAAAATACAATGTTCAGAGCAAAGATATCAGTATTGTAGATTATAGCTCTAAATAAAACGAAAGTTTTAAATACAGGATTTCGGGCTAGTACCGTAACAGTGTTAGATGTGCAAAGCCCTAGATCTCATCCCTAGCACCCAGAATAAGAGAGGACAGGAGGGAAAGGGGGAAGAGAGGACTGCTGGAGATAGGAAAGCGACTGTCACACCTGATCTACATTTTTCTGTGCCATCTTCATGTTTTTACACTGTTATAAATAAAACAATGCTCAATACATGTTGAAATTTTGTATAATTCTCTTAATTCTTTCAAAGCACTGTGTATCAACACCTGCTAAACACGCAATACAAAACTGTGTCCAAAGATGATCTGAAAGATTCCCTATATGTATTCATAACAGTTCAAGATGCACCTTTTTAAAATCCAAATTCTATCTTTGTTTAATTCATTACAATGTTTCAGGGTTAGCTAGGTATGGGGAACTACAAACCTGCAATTCTAATTCTTGGGAACCTGAGGTAGATTTTGAGTTGTAGGCTAGTGTAGGCTACTGAAGGTGATACTTTCTAAAAACAATGTTCTAGACTAAAATTTACAAAACTTTCAAAACAAACAAAACCTTTAAATGTACAAGTGGGGCCTGGGGAGCTAGATAGCTCAGTCAGGAAAGTGTTCACTATATAGGCAGGACCTGAGTTTGGATCCCTAGCACACACTTCTAGTGTCATGTTCCTATAATCCCAGCAACTGAGTAGCAGAGAGAGACCATGGAGATAGCTGGCTAGCCAGTTTCGGTGAATTAGTGAGCAAGAGGTTCAGTGAGAAACAGTCTCAAAAATAAGGAGAGCAGCTGAAGACACTTATCATCCATCTGTGGCTTCCCTATGCACGTGAATACTCATGTACATGTGCGTGTGAACACCAAACAAAACAAAACAAAACTAAACAAACAAACAAACAAACAAAAAACCAGCACTGTAACCCAGGCTGTTTGAAAATTCACTACGCCTGTGCCCTTGAACCTAGTGTGATCCTGCGGAATTAGCTACGCCCAGGACAGAATGAAAAGCATGAGCCACCACATCCAGCTAACAAAACGCTTTCAATATCAAAATTCACTTTCAAGAATATTAAGCAATATAAGAATGCAGTGACAGGCCGGGCGTGGTGGCGCACACCTTTAATCCCAGCACTCGGGAGGCAGAGGCTGGCGGACTTCTGAGTTCAAGGCCAGCCTGGTCTACAAAGTAAGTTCCAGGACAGCCAGGGCTAGACAGAGAAACGCTGTCTCGAAAAATGAAAAAAAAAAAAAAAATGCAGTGACAGAACGTTTTGTTACTCTAGTAAGCTTCTCGTTAATTTTTATATTTGCAAATAAAACACAAATAGAAACTGCAATTTTCAGCTACAAAAATAAACACTTGAAAGCAATCCAAACAAATGAACATTACAAACAGAAGTCTATGAGGTTCCAGTAGTTGATGGCATTTCCAATCTACAGCAACTTAATGTGAGAGGTATAGCTATATGTTGATTTCACTAATGAAGGTCTAAATTAGCTATCTAAGAAACTCTGCTATCTGGCGCATGCCTTTAATCCCAGCACTCTGGAGGCAGAGGCAGGCGGATTTCTGAGTTCGAGGCCAGCCTAGTCTGCAAAGTGAGTTCCAGGACAGCCAGGGCTACACAGAGAAACCCTGCCTCAAAAAACCAAAAAAAAAAAACCTCTGCTATTCTAGATTGTCACAAAGGAAAACTATTAGACACTCCAGGAGACCCAAATGAAGAATGGTTTTATTACAGTTTGGTGAAATAAGTAAAATATTCTGTGTTTTGCCTCAAGTTTAAATAATCCATTCACTTCTGGATAACCCTACATATGATTTTATCAAAAATTATATTATGTAAATATAAAAGGAAACAACCAGGCACAGTTGTATAACCCTATAACTCCAGGTCATTGGGCAGGGTAAGCAGGTTAATTGCAACTTTATGGCCACCATGGTCAACTCAGCAAGACCTAATCACAAATAAAAAATACGAGGCTCAGGATATAGTTCATTCGTGGAGACTTTGCTACATAAGACACCAAGTTCAAACCCTGGCACTAAGGAAAAGAATTCTCATGATTGCTTTTTAAAGTTAAAAACTCCTATTTCTTGACAGATTGGAATTAAAACAATTATATATATATATACACACACATATTAATCTTAGGTACATAGGCACATTTCACAGTAAATGAAAGATGTACAATACATAATATTTATATTGTGGGTAGTATGATGCTTGTTCACAAGTTTGGTGACCTAAGTTCTTCCCCATGGACCCACACATACATACATATACACACACTTACATGTAAAGTAGAATGGGAATTTTTGAAAATAATTATTCCTAAATAAGTAATCATATAGTAACTTCTACTAGTTTTGGATCAAGCTGCTGTGTAAGTTTGTTCAAGAGTCTATCTGTATGCTCTAAGAGGAGGCCAGGCTTTGTGTACTGGCCTATTCTCATTCCTTCAAGAGAGATAGATGATATGCTGCATTTCTTTCAACAAGGAAGGGTCAATTATGAGAACAGTATATTTTTTAAAATTTTTACATTTTTTTGTTTGTTTTTAGAGACAGGGTTTCTCTGTATAGCCCTGGCTGTCCTGGAACTCACTTTGTAGACCAGACTGGCCTTGAACTCAGAAATCCGCCTGCCTCTGCATCCCAAGTGCTGGGATTAAAGGCGTGCACCACCACGCCCGGCTTAATTTTTACTTTTTATATTTTTTTGGTTTTTTGATTCAGGGTTTCTCTGTATAGTCCTGGCTGTCCTGGAATTTGCTCTGTTGACCAGGTTGGCCTTGAACTCAGAAATCTGCCTGTCTCTGCCTCCCAAGTGCTGGGATTAAAGGCGTGAGCCCCCACTTCCAGGCTGGGAACATTATTTTCTAAGCCTAAGGTGGTTTATGTTTAAAAACACTTCATAGTTGCATTTATAGCAGAACATGGCCTAGTCAGCCATCAATGGAAGGAGAGGCCCTTGGTCTTGGGAAGATCATATGCCCCAGTACAGGGGAATGCCAGGGCCAGGAAGTGGGAGTGGGTGGGTTGGGGAGTAGGGCAGGGGGAGGGTATAGGGGGCTTTGGGGATAGCATTTGAAATGCAAATGAAGAAAATATCTAATAAAAAAGAAGAAAATAAATGTATTTTCCTACTCAAAACCAAACCGAACCAAACCAAACCAAAACCAAAATAAAACAAAACCAAAAACCCCCAAACACTTCATAGATTGGGTCCCCCAACAAAAGGGTTAGACTTCTTATAAATGTAAAGATTTTAAATATACTGAAACAGTGGGGATATTGTATTTAAATATACTGCCTATATTGTTTAGTCACAAATAATAACAATGTGGTCATGGTACGTTAGAATAGCTGATATTGTAAGTATAAACTAATAAAAATGTTTCCATTATATAAGTAAATTCACTGAAATATGCTTTTATACTTTCCACAAATATACAACTACTTACCACCATTAACAGAATATGATCTATTAATTGGAAAATGTGGAACATCTCCTTCATTAATTAATCTGAGATCTTGTTCTCTCTGTAACTCCCTGATTATTCCATCAAGAATGCTTTCTTCTTGGTCATTGGTTTGCTGCCCAATTACCTGTTCTACAACCTCACCGTCACCTTAAGGAGACAGAGACAAAGTCAGATTCATTGATTACAGTTTAGTATACCTTAAATATGGTCAAAAGAAGAAAAGTAAGCTTAACTTATACATTGTGAGAGAAGTAATTAGAAATGACTTAACATGAAAATAAAGTATTAAAGAACATGTAATGGGAATTTAAAAATATATAATAATTATTCAGCATTTTTATTTGATTTAATTAATAGTACTACATGAGACATTATCAAGGCATTTTAAGGAAGAACTATAAAGTTAAGTAAGGCATTTTAAAACAAATTTCCTATGTGTTACATTCTAAGGCCAAAATAGGAAATTAGAGATTTGAGTATTGGGTCTTATTCTACAACCCAGCCTGGTCTGGAACTCATTATACAGTCTGTCCTTCATAGTCTGGAGCTCATAGAAACCCTGCCTCAGCCGTCCAAGTGCTGGGATGATAGGTGTGAGCCAACATGTCTGGCTTGAGTAAAGAATAAACAAGCTGAGTCACAGTCACCTAAAATGTTCTATCATCTTTGTTAAATGCATCATGTCCTGTTTTTCATCTTATCTTGTAATTAGATCAAACACTATTTGGTAGAGTAAGAAATTAAGTATGCTAAATTGAGGTTTTATTTAGATAGTTTCAGTTTGATATTCATTTATTATTCACATTTTCTCTTTGGCTAATAAATATTAAATCATCAGAGGAACAAACCAATGCTACTTCATTTCTCGACAAATGTTTGCTCCCATTTATTCTATAAAGGTCAGTTCAAGGCTTAATTTCCTAGCAAAGAAAGACAATTCAGAAGCCAGGTGTGATGGCACATGCCTGTAATCCCAATACTAAGAAGGCTAAGTAAGACAGAAGAAAAGTGAATTCCCAGCTATCCCAGGGTACACAGTGAGATCCTATCTTAAAAAAAAAAAAAAAATACGGAGGGAAGGAAATTCTATTTGCAAGTCTGTAACTTACTTTTCTATAATTAAATGAAAATAGTGAAGTACCAAAACCAATACAAAGGTATTCTTTGGAAGAGGAAGTAGAAAAGACAGTATAAACAACTAAAACATCTATTTAAAGACACCAGTCTTCTTGGGTTCATTAAATGGAGGCTTTCAAAATGAACTATCAATGCTATAATCAATATAATTTAACCAATTATAAAAAGCTTAATATATCAGAGTTAGTAAGTTTAATCATTACCAGAAGTCACCATGCAGAAAAAGGTCATACATATGGTAATGGTTTCCCGCTGCGGTAGGTCAACAAATTACCACGTGAGAATGTTACTGTTTGTCCTAAACCTCTTACTTGTGCAAAGCAGAGCTAAACAATGAAAAAACTATCCTGAGAAGCTGAAATATGCATGTAAAAATTAATAAGAAATAGTATATAATGCACACTATAATTTAGTCGAGAACTCAGTGAGGAGCACACATCTGCAAAGCTTTCAACTTGCTTTAGGGAGTAGCATACCATTAGCCACATATCCTAACTGTGGAATAAGCTGCTCATCTTTGCAGTTTTCCCGTCCTGGTACCAGCCGTTGAAATTTTGTAGGATGAGGATTTCCATCGACATCCACCAAGAATGGGGGAGGCATGAGGTGAGGAGCTTGTTGAGTTTGTTCATCTAATACATAGTTATTGGCATCTCTGATGAGGGGCCGATAATCGGTATGGAAGAACATCTGATCTGGAATCTTTGTGACAGATATTTTGTTAGTATGTAATAGAACAGAGATAGAATGCACAGTCTGTGCCCTTATTTTCATCCCTATAGCATATATATATTTCCTGAATCAGATAATTTTTATATTATTTATATTATATAGTTCTGTATTGCTATACTTTCCCTCTAGGTAGAAACAAAAGACCTAGTTTTCTTGTCTACAAAATTCTATGGCTTGCATTTTTTTTTTAAGATTTCCTCTTATCTATCCCTAACCTGCACAAGAAGTAGGGCGTCTACCAAAACTTGTATATTTTTATTTGACTTAAAAGAAACACACAAACCTATATAATGAGTTCTTATTTTTATTCTAGATTAAATGAAGCATAATATGCATGGTAAGACAGAGAAATACCAGCCAAATGAACTATACGAAAAGCTAATACAAGTATTGAGATGACCTCAGTGGTGGTGAGGTCTCTTCCCACTATAACACTCCACAATCTACCCCAGCCTCATAGCTAATAAAATACAAAGAACCAGTTGGGTGTGGTATAACAAGCTTATAATCCTAGCACTTGGGAGACAGGTAGAGGGTGGCAATAAGGTTAATGCCATCTATTTAGTTTTTCTAAACTGAAAGGTGTGGGTAGAGGCCTACAACATGTGACCTAACGAAATTAAATGAAAACAAGCTAAACAATTTAAACAGATTTACAGCAAGCAACAAGATGGAAAGAATAACAATCAGGAAAGAAGATCTCCCAAGTAAAAGAAGCAAACTTCCAAATTCTAAAAGACCATTAAAGGATTAACAACAATGCTTCTCAGGAAATTACACAAAACAGAAAAAGAATGCTACCAAAATCCCTTTATAAAGCCATCATTACCCTGATACAAAAACCTGATAAAGACAGGGCAAAAATAAAATTTCAGACTAATATCCCCAATGAATACAAAAGCAAAAATGAGACACCTGCAAAGCAAAATCAAGGCCACATCAAAAACATCACTCAACATGATCAAACTGGCTTCAAATCCGAAGAAATGATTCAACACACACACACACACACAAAATCAATAAGTCTAATGCATCACATAAATAAGACTCGAGAACAGAAATCATATCTCCTTTAATTCAGAAAGACTTTTGACAGATTCTAGTACGACAAAAGCCCAGAAGAAACTGAGTGTAGAAGCAGCACATCTTGCAGAGTTGCAAAATATCACAGCAGTTAAGGAGCACACACGGGTCTCTTTCAGAGGACACAAGTCCATTTCCCAGAACGCAGACATATCACACTTGCTGGCAACTTCAGCTCTAGGGAGCTCCAAAACCCTCTTCTGCTCTCCACAAGCATTGCACTCATATGAATGCACGCGCATGCACAGACACACAGGCACATGCACACACAAATATGCACATAAAAATAAAATCTTTCATTAAAAAGAAGTATGAGGTGGAGAGGTGCTTCAGCAAGTAAAAGAACTGATTTGAATTATTTTCAGCTATGTCTGTAAACATAGGAGAATCTAAAGCCTTTACGTGGATCTGGGAGAAATGGCTCAGCAGTTGAGAGCAGCCACTGCTCTGGCAGAAAACCTGGGGTCAACTCCTAGCTATCACACTAGGCTCACAATCATTTGTAAATCAAGTTCTAGGGGACCCTTTTCTGCCTTCCAAGGGTACCAGGCATGCATATGGTGAAAAGAAAATACCCATAAACATAAAATAAATAAATCTATTTAAAAAATGGTTTCTGAGGAAAAATTCTAGATATGGTAAATATTTTCAGCAAGGTGGTAGAATATAAAATTAATATAAAACAATCAGCCTCTGTTTATATGAATGACAAAGACACTGTAAAAGAAAAAAAAAATCCCACTCACAACAGCCTAAGGAATAGTACACCTTGTGATAAACCTAACCAAGGAATTGGAAAATTTAAAGCACTGAAGAAGAAAAAGATCATGTTTTCCCTAACATAAGGGCTCTAGTTTTCATATAGGTACAAAAACTGATCTATATATATGACATGAATGAAGAAGTGAAACTATCTGGGAGACTAACTAGGGGAGAAAAGGGGGAAGGGCATATGCTCAATATATAGCATATGCTTGCATGAAAATCTCCCTACACAACACAGTACCATGTTTCATGAATACATACAATGAAAAAAAAGTTATTTATGAATGGTACAATCCCAAATTATCTTCAACAAAAAATTATATATACTAACCTTTTCGTAGTATTTACTGCATCCAAAGCCAAATAGCAACAAATGCCCATGAGAATCTGTGCAGGCAAAATGGTTTCCATCTGGTGAAAATTTACAATCAAATACTGCACCATGACCTTGGCCTTCGATCTGAAATTCAGGGGAGTCTTTTAAGTCACTGTAAGTCTTTCACAAATATCAAGTAAGCATTAGCTTCTCCTGGCTAGTCCCTTAGATTCTGTCATGAATCAACATTTCAATGTACTCTCTAGGTTCTGTAGCCAGAACCCTAGAGTAAACAGTAAAACTCTGAAATATATTTCTGGAGAATAACATTGTGGTGGATGCAATAAACAACTGCACCTAACATAAATACTTATGAAATAATAAATGATCTATCAGGAGAGTTAAGAGGATCTATATGCAATCAAATTGACAAAGGTGCTATTCAATAAAGTGAAGGTATTTATTTTTATATCTTAAGCTATAACACAAATAAACCTTTAAATAAATACCTTAAAATTAAACAAATCAAAGAAACTACTAACACAGGACTTAGTATTATTAATGATTTGGATCTCTATAAAATCTGTAGGAGTGAGCTCAAAACCCGTCTACAGTTTAGCATTGTTTAGTCTTAACAATTCTTAAGAAAAGGACTCTTCACTTGCATGATATGAGTATGCTCATCATGAAAGAATGGTGATTTACTGAGAGAAATGACAGCCACTCAGTGTTTTACATGATTTGTATTAGATTTATAGCATAAGCATCTATACCAATAAACAAGATATTGTGGGAAAAACAAAAAGAAACCACCACAAGATATGGCAGTGCACACATGTAACCCAAGCACTTAAGGAGTAGTACAGGTGCTGCAGAGATGGCTCAGTGGTTAAGAACACTGACTGGTCTTCCAGAGGTCCTGAGTTCAATTCCCAGCAACCACATGGTGACACACAACCATCTATAATGGGATCTGATGCCCTCTTCTGCTGTGTCTGAAGACAGCTACAGTGGACTCACATAGATAAAATAAGTAAATCTTTAAAAAAAATAAGAGTTAGTGCAAAAGGATCAGGAGTTAAAAGTCAGGATGTATACTTAGGCTACATGAAACACCATTTCTTCCTCCTCCTTCTCCTTCCTCCTCTCCAACAACAACAACAACAACAGAACATGTGTGTGTGTGTGTGTGTATTATATAATACACATTTGTGTGTGTATTATATATAATAATACATAATAATACATAGTCAACCTTACTGGAAAATATACATGTGTGTATTATATATAATATTAATATTATATAATATATTAATATATAATTATATATTAATTATACATAAATTATATATAATTATATAACATATAATTATATAAATTATATAATTATAAATTATATATAATATATTAATATATAATACATATTAATATTATATATGATATACACACATATATAATATTATATATAATACACAGAACAAATGTATATTTTCTAGTAAGTTTGACTATGAAACTCATATAGCTGAAGTATATAGCAGAGACAGATACATGTATTACAGTCATTTTAGTAATTGTAAATTAAAATTATGTTAATGTCAGTTTACAGTTTAAATCCAATTTGATTGAAAGAATTTAGATGTAGACATCAGAATTTGAAAAATGCTAACAACCATGATGAATAGCCATGCTGAAAGATCTAACTTATAAGCACATGGGTCATTCTCTGAATTATTTCACTGACTTAAACATAAGATGACAAGCTGTTCCTTTGTCCTAGGCTACTGGATTATCAAAAAACCAAAGTAATATTTAATATGAAAATATGAACTTTATACACACAGTTTTCTTACCATATTAAAGTAATTTCGTATTTTGGTCCCCCGGTCAAGGTCCCAAATAAAAATGTTCCCATCATGACCCGCTGAAAGTATGATCCTTTGATCAAATGGATGTGCTTCTAGAACAAATACTTCATCATCATGCCCCTGTGATGAAAATCAATATTAGAAATGAAGATGCAACTCCAGATGTCTGACTTATTTGTCCAAATGTTCTTGAGCACTAGAAGTCTGGTTGAGATGAATTAAGGCATATCAATGAAATAGAATTCACTTGTGGGCGCTTTATAAAAAATTACTCTAGAGGTTCTTAAATGCACAGCTGCTGATTTTATAAACCTGATGTCATAGATAAAAGACATAGAAAGATGATTAATGCTCACTAACCACGGAAATATAATTTTGAGATCTAAGACTTCACTAATTTCTTAAAAGCCATAGAAAATACAACAGGCACGTATGACAGCATATATACTTCTGGCAGTCAAGGCTGCACTAATTTTTTAAAAGCCACAGAAAATACAACAAACAGGGTATGACAGCATGTGTACTTCAGGCAGTTATGTCATGGAGGCAGGACAATCAGAGGCCATCCTTTACTATATAGTGAGTTTGAACCCAGTCAAGAATACACAAAACAGGGTCTCAAAGTAGAGTAGAAGTTGCAGAACAGAGAAAGGAAAACAGACCTTTCACTGTAACATCTATCTACTCTTCCTACCATGGTAAAAGACCTGATTGGTTTCCATCCAACGTTCTCTATCATTTGTTTTTTTTTTCCAATTTTTATTAGATATTTTCTTCATTTACATTTCAAATGCTATCCTGAAAGTCCCTTATACCCTCCCCCATCCCCCGCCCTGCTCCCCTACCCACCTGCTCCCACTTCTTGGCCCTGGTGGTCCCCTGTACTGGGGCATATAAAGTTTGTAAGACCAAGGGGCCTGTAGCCTCAGAATTCAAGAGGCTGAGATAAAAATAGCATAGGTCCAAAAGTATATAGTAAAAGCTTACCTCAAAATATTACCTTAAGACTACCCCCAAATTATACAGTGCTAAGATGAATAGGTAAAATTCTATTACAGAAAATACTATCAATGAAGAGAACCAAAATTCTTCCCTATGACTACAAAAAAAAAAAGTTCTTTCTATGCTGTAACTATGATCTTTGTTCAAGAATCATCTGGACAGCCACTATTTCTTAGTTTCCTAAAAGTATACTCAATAAAACATAAATTGATATTGATAATGCAAGTGCTAATGGCATATCTATTTCAGAGTACATTAGTGCAAAGTTTCTTTCACATCAGATCTGATCACTGTTAGAAATATACATTGGTGCCTCTTGGACTTTTCATAATAAGCCCTTATTTGGTTAAAAAGGTTTTCTCTTTTAAAAAGCCACAAGGAGAAAATGCCCATTACTTTTCTATTGATTTCTAATACCTAATCCAAAACTGTTCACCCAGTAGAAGCCCAGGAATCACTGTTTGAATAGAAGAGCTTTATGTTTTGAATAAAAGAGCTTTATGTTTTGAATAGAAGAGCTTTAAGTTTTGAATAGAAGAGTTTTATTCCCCACAAAGACCACAATATAAATTGTTACAATGTAAATGGAAGTACAATATAAAATGAAAGGCTTGGAATTTAGACCAATTGGTAGAGTTCTTCCCTAGCACCATATGCCCTGCAGAAAACCATGTGAAGGCACATGCTTATAAACCCAGCACCTGGAAGATAGATCCAGGAAGAACAGAAAATTCAAGATCATTACTGGCTAAATTGAAAGTTATAGAAGAGAAAGTGGGGAAAACCCTCGAAGATATGGGCACAGGGGAAAATTCCTAAACAGAACAGCAATGGCCTGTGCTGTAAGATCAAGAATCAACAAATGGGAACTCATGAAATCGCAAAGCTTCTCTAGGGCAAAAGATACTGTCAATAAGATAAGAAGGCCACCAATAGAATGGAAAAGAAATTTTACCAATCCTAAATCTGATAGGGGATTAATATCCAATATATACAGAGAGCTCAAGAAGCTGAACTCCAGAAACTCAAATAACCCCATTAAAAAATGGGGTACAGAGCTAAACAAAGAATTCTCAACTGAGGAATACCAAAGGGCTGAGAAGCACTTGAAAAAATGTTCAAAATCCTTAATCATCAGGGAAATGCAAATCCAAACAACCCTGAGATTCCACCTCACACCAGTCAGAATGGCTAGGATCAAAAATTCAGGTGACAGCAGATGCTGGCAAGGATGTGGAGAAAGAGGAACACTCCTCCATTGCTGGTGGGATTGCAAGCTTGTACAACCACTCTGGAAATCAGTCTGGTGGTTCCTCAGAAAACTGGACATAGTACTAACAGAGGATGCAGCAATACCTCTCCTGGGCACATACCCAAAAGATGTTCCAAATGGTAATAAGGACATATGCACCACTATGTTCATAGCAGCCCAATTTATAATAGCCAGAAGCTGGAAAGAACCCAGATGTCCCTCAACAGAGCAATGGATACAGAAAATATGGTAAATTTACACAATGGAGTACTACTCAGCTATTAAAAACAATGAATTTATGAAATTCTTGGGCAAATGGATGTATCTGGAGGATATCATCCTGAGTAAGTTAACCCAATCACAAAAGAAGTTACTTCATATGCACTCACTGATGAGTGAATATTAGCCTAGAAACCTAGAATACCCAAGATACAACTCCCAACACACAAGAAAATCAAGAAGAAAGACCAATGAGTGGATACTTCATTCCTCCCTAGAATAGGGAATAAAATATCCATGGAAAGAGTTGCAGAGACAAAGTCTGGAGCTAAGACGAAAGGATGTACCATCCAGAGACTGTTCCACCCAGGGGTCCATCCCATAATCAGCCACAAAACACAGACACTATTGCATATGTCAGTAAGATTTTGCTGAAGGGACCCTGATATAGCTGTCTCCTGTGAGGCTTTGCCAGTGCCTGCCAAATATAGTAGTGGATGCTCACAGTCATCTATAGGATGGAACACAGGGCCCCCAATATAGGAGCTAGGGAAAGCACACAAGAGCTGAAGGGGTTTGCAACTCTATAGGTGGAACAACAATATGAACTAATCAGTACCTCCAGAACTTGTGTCTCTAGCTGCATATGTAGCAGAAGATGGCCTAGTCAGCCATTGGGAAGAGAGGCACCTTGGTCTAGGAAACTTTATATGCCCCAGTACAGGGGAACACCAGGGCCAAGAAGTGGGAGTAGGTGGGTAGGGGAACAGGGAGGGGGGAGGGTATAGGGGACTTTTGGGATAGCATTTGCAATGTAAATGAAGAAAATATCTAATAAAAAAAGAAAGTTTAAGGCTAGCCTGGGCTACATGAAACTCATCTCAACTTTCAAAAAATAAACGAGTGAATGAAATAAAGACCAAAAAAAAAAAAAAAAAAAGAAAAGTAGCTCTGTCTGTTACAAAGACTAATTTTGCCAGTAAAATTCAGTGAAAACATATCTATGAGTCAGCCACAGGAGTGTCACTAAATGAGACTAAAGTAAGTATGAAGATGGAACTTTCCATGGATCTATGAAGTTAACAGGTACATTCTTAAAGCCAGGAATTTCAAGATATGCATGTTCCATGACTCGCTGAGTAGATACTAAGCTCTCTGTGGCTATTAAGCATTTGAGGTACAGGGAGTATAAACTGAGGTGTTTTGTCTGAAGACTTTGTATGAAAAGTGAATGTAAGATGCACTTCATTGGTGAATCCATTTTAAAATGATGTATTTTGGTTATATATTTTGGATGTTAGGGAAATTAGACTGTTAATTGTGGCTGCTAAGAAAAACTGGTATTGTATTATGTATATAGCTTATTTATTGTTTGGAGTATTAATCCAAACCAACATTACCAATTAAAGAATCAAAGAAAAAATATAGGTTTTCTGTTTGTTTGTTTTTATTTATTGACTGGTGTTGAGACATGATTTTCCTGTGTAGCGCAGGCTAGCCTGGTATTCAATATGTAGCTCAGGCTAGACTCCAACCTATGGCACTCCTCCACTTCAGCATCCTATCTGCTGTTATGACAGACAGAGGTGAAGATAAACACAGTTAGCTGGATAGATATGAAAGCAATGCAAAGTAGTCAGAAAGTAAGTTGAGTTTCTAGTCTAAACCCTGCCATTCAATACTACATTGAAAACAAATGACAGTCACTTGGATTTGCTTCAGTAAAATGCTTATAAATTGATAACTGAAGCAGAGAAGGGGAAAGAGGTCAACCCACAACATGATGAACTGACCAACAACCCCACCCACATGCATTTTGCTATTAATCCTAGAGATGTAGCATTCTTCTACTATAAGAAACATATGTAAAGTAGAAAAGCACTATCATTTCAACTACTTCATGCTGTTTCCTCTTTCTTATATAAACTGATCACTAAAGATAGAAAATGTAGAATATATGTGCAAAAAAGAATAAAAATGTTCTAACCCTCAGTAAAGACAAACTACTATCTACTTGAAGAAACACTAACATTAAGATCTGCACAAATACTAGGCTTAGAATTAACCTTTAAAAATTATTCATGATTTCAGTAGTGTATCATTTATTAGTATTATCAGGTAAATGTAACAAAAGACCCCAAAAATAGTCTCCAAAGGCTTATATGTTATAGAAAGGAAAGCAAACCTTAAATGTCTTTCTCCTAGAAAAATCAATTTTTCACTCTTTTTTGAGACAGTGTCTCACTATTGCCTAGGTCTTAAACTTCCTAGGTCCAAGTAATCTTCATGCCTCACCATAAGTGACAGACATATGATACACCACTTCACTAGGCTTACATAGTTTCCTTTTCTATTAAAAAAGTAGAATACTTACAGATAAAGTATGAAGAAGCTGCCCTGTGACAGAATTCCAAACTTTCAAAAGGAAATTGTTCACTGCAGTAATAACAGTGGTATCATACCGATCCCAAGCCACCATAGTCACCTTCAGTTTAGTGACTTTGTCTTCAGTAGATGTCAAATTATTCCTGAAGCAATAATTTGAAATAGTCATATCTTGTACATTTTAACAAAGGGCAACACAAAACAGCAAAAATGACCAAATTTTTCGGAAGATGTAAATGATTTTGTGCTGGAAAGCTTTTTGTCAATTGGACATAACCTAGAGTCATGTGGGAAAAAGGAATCACAACTGGGGAAATGCCTCCATTAGCTTAGCCTGTAGATAATACTGTAGGGCATTTTCTTGTGTAAGCATTGATGTGGGAGGGCCCAGCCCACTAAGAACAGTACCACCTCTAGGCAGGAGGTCCTGGGTAAGAACGTGGCTTGAGCAAACAATAGAGAATAAGCCAAAGTAAACCGCGTTCACAATGGCTTCTACTTCAGTTCCTGCCTCCAGGTTCTTGCCTTGAGCACTTTAGTGATGGATTATAAACTAGGAGCTATAAGATGAAAGATGCGCTTTCCTGTTCAAGTTGCATTTGACTATGATGCTTGATCACAGCAAGAAAAAACAAACTAATACAATATTTACTTGGAAGTACACAAAAAAAGTGAGATTATAAATAACTGTATCTTAAAAAATAAAATTCACAGAATGATCATGTTGGTTGCCAGACAATACAAAATACGTACAGTGATCATGTTATCCCCATAAGTATTACTATTTTAAAAAACTAATAGTCTTTGTAAATAAGTATCAGAATATTTATTGACATAAATTAGCATGACATTAACTATATCTATCTATGAGTATGAAGTAAGATATTTAATAAGGTAGTCAATTTAAAGCTCAAACATGGAGAAATTGAATTATCTAAAAGACATTGATATATCATCTCATCAGCAATAAGCTGCTGAAAACAGATAGCAATTAAGTGCATATATCTATATACATGCAAACAACATGAAATATGAAGGAGTACTTCATAATTAGAGTAAAAGGTAAATTTACTATAGTACTTAATAACTCTTAAAATAGAAGTAGAAATAGATGTAAAAAAAATGACATATGAAAACTAAGCCAGAAAATAACTCCATGGGAGACAATAAAACTCAGACATTAAAGAATCACAGTGACCAGAATCGCAGACAAATCCACAATGTTCTAGTCAAACAACAGCCGAGCAACGGTTGCTATGAGACAGAAGGGGCAAATTTCATGCACAGTAATTAATTCCAAACTTGTTACTAACATAAAACAGTATATTCTTTATTAAATATTGTACAATGTAAAAGATGATCTGCCATGGGAGGCCCCCTGAAATAGCATCTATGCTTACCCACTCATCTTCGTAGCCATATCCAGCACTATGCTCTTCCACTCCTGCTGTTCATACTGCCAGATTCTTGCCGTTCCGTCTCTACTCCCACTAACAAATCTTAAACTGGAAGGGAAAATAACCTTGTTACTTTTTCCCCAAATTCATCACATTTTCTTGATTACAAACTAAATGGCCTTCGCCTCAATACACTACTGCGATATAGAAAACAGTGCACTAATCTTAAAAACAAAACAAACAAACAAAAAACCAGTTCGGGAGTTCCTAAAATGCTAAACTAAGTTGCCTTCTGACCCAGCAATCATATTCTCCAGGTACATATCCACCAAAAGAAATGAAAACCTTAATATTTATAAAATGTGTATGTGAAGATGCATGGAACACTCAATAATCCCCCAAGCAGAGATAAATGAAATATTTGCCAATGGGTAAATAAAACATGACATTCATACAACAGAATTTTTCAGTAATGAAAAATGATATGTTTTGTAATATGGGGGGAATGCTGAATATGCAAGTAAGTCTAATGACAGTTGCCCAGTGCTGGAGAAAGAGTGATGATAGGTTTAAGGACTCGTAACTAAAGGGAACAAACATTCTATAAGGTAAAAGAACAAGTTGTTCTAAGAATAACTACACTGAAGGTTGCACAACCCTATAAATACACCAACATTTTTATTATGAGATACCCTCAATAACTCACAAGATTGATATTGTATTTTTTCTAATCTTTCGGACAAGTATTTAAACCAGCTCTGTATATAAGGTATGACTTTACAGAGATAGGGAATGAATCTTATGGGTAGTAGAGACTGGTGAATCATATGTTCACAGGATGTCATGAAATCTGGATATCTCAGGACAAGCTCCAAGTAGGACATGAACCTGAAAACTGATATGAGACTTAGATAAGATGGAATCAGGAGACACAGAGAGGGAGGTATAGAGACAGAAAAGAAAAAGAGACAAGGGGGTGGGAGCTAACTGTAGGAGGGAAAGAAAATAAGGTAGAAGGTAGGGAATGACATTGCTGGACAAGAATAATGTGAGAGAAAAAATAAGCAAAGTAGTGGATGAGATAATGTAAGAGGACGGAAGAGAAATCCATAAAGCAACTAGGAAAAATGCACAGATTCATACGAGAAAAGAATGTACTTGTTTAAGTCAAGTTGTATAGAATCTGGAAATGCCAGTTTCAGATTTAAAATTCTTTCCAGAGCAACAGAAGAAAAATGATAAGAAAATTTCTAAGCCATGCATGGTGGCACACGCCTTTAATCCCAGCACTTGGGAGGCAGAGGCAGGCAAATTTCTGAGTTCGAGGCCAGCCTGGTCTACAAAGTGAGTTCCAGGACAGCTAGGACTACACAGAGAAACCCTGTCTCAAAAAATTTTAAAAAAAGAAAAAGAAAAAAGAAAGAAAGAAAGAAAGAAAGAAAGAAAGAAAGAAAGAAAGAAAGAAAGAAAGAAAGAAAGAAAGAGAAAAGAAAAAAATTCTGAATAGGAAAAAAAAGGTAAGCTTGTTAGAGCCATACTAATCAAATAATATAATTCCTGATTAAAATCAGGGGGTCAAAGAAAACAGAAAAGGCAAAGTATACAACAACAAAGGAACTCACAGAGCAGAAGAGCAGACAGACTATGGTCACTATCTTTAAAGAGATAAAGATAGCAAGGAAGATAGACACAGACTCTGAACCTTAGAGTCTAAATAAAATAGCTTCTTTCTGCCTCAGACATTTTCTGTAAGGAGAGAAAGAACTCTGAGCTACTTTGTCTAATGTTATCTCCCAGTGATAACACACATCATCAATACAGGCAGCTTCTGCTGCCAAGGACTGTAGAAAACACTCTCCGTCTTCACGAATGCATCTTTTTTATCTTGAAAAGTAGCCAAGCAATTCAAGTAACCAAGATCATCTTAAAACAAAACAATCAAAAACCTTTTGGCAGCTAATGAAATTAGGGTACAATGAGAGATATCCAGAGCTACAGGAGGTGGGTCCAGGTATGAACTCGTTCCTGGGTCTGACTTCAGTGAGTGGAAATTGGGCAGAAGGAGCTTAACTGTGGGAAAGGTGATGTAAACAGATGCTTAGCCTAGAAAAGGATTTTTTAAGTAAGTTTCTTGGAATGTCACTGTCTGAATATCAACTGTATTAGTTTATTGGGAATAATAAAAAAATCAAATATTTACTCCATATTACCTGTCTCCATTGTTACAGAATTGAACAGCAACAACTTTGTCCTAAAACATAGAACAACAGACTTTTGATTAAATGAACTTATATAAAAAATAGTGTCCTCCTAAATTGACACACAAAAGCTTTACAGGGTAGATTCTAGTTTGACATAATTTTCATTTTAAAAACTCATTTTGCTTAAAAAGATAAATCACTGAAGCATCAACCAATGTACAAAATTAAGTTTGTGGTATTCTGAAACAAAGTAAACATAAACAAATCTGCTTATAAATCATATCAAGGGATGTACAGTTTTGAAATGATACTACTCTATTACATCCTCCCTGAGATAATACAGAAATAGAAGGAACTACCTTAAGACACCTGAGTTCATTGAAAGTTCCCAATTGTTTCTATAACTTTAGAGAACTATTTATTTACTTCTGTGTTATACATGTTCCTTTCAATATTATAAAGGATTCATCTAATATTCTGTATATTCTACACTTTTTATGCCATGAATTATGTGTTTGTATACAAAGATGACAACATTAAAACAGAAGCCAAAATTTATAGTCCGTCTTGCTTTCTTTGATAAGGAAGCTAAAATATACTGCACTCATTTTCACAACACCCACTTATCAAACTACACTTGAACTTAACTTTTAATAAAAACAAACAGCAAAAACTTTCATATTTATTGATTTTTAATTTTTAAACATTATTCATTTATTCAGATACCTCTGACTTAAATAGTTTTGAAGTTTCAATATAGTATTTATTGATAAATTCTGAGTTCTCGCTGACATGAGCAATAACTAACTTTTGATGTCCTGAAGAAATAAATAACCTTAACAATTAGCACAAGGGGGTAGACCATTCATTTGAACAGAGGATTTTTACTTGATAATACTTTTGTGCTTACCTGGGACCTTGCAAATAAGACTGCAAATGCTATGTTCTTCATCATTTCCCCCTTAATGCTTTCCTACTCATATTCTCTCTTCTCTTGGTGCTCTATGAACTAGATTGTGCTTACATACACAGTGCAAATGGATTGCCTTGTCATGCTTAGCTCAAATGGATTAAATTTGTGGTTTCAGAAATGAGATCTCTGAGTATTTCTAAGCATTTCTCTTGCACAATTTAAATAAGCGTCCAATATTTAGTATGTAGAATATGAATCATCATGATGAGAGCAAACTAAATTTGATACCTCTAAAACTGGACAGTTCTCAAAGGAAAAATACAAATGGTAATAAAAATTAGAAAAAGTATTCCACATTCCTATCCATCAGGGAAATGCAAATTGAAACAACATACATTAAGATTCTATGTCACCTCAAAATAGTCAGGATGGCTATGACAGAGAAAACAAACAAAATATGATAGCCAGAATATTCTTCATATGAAGAAAGCACCCCCCTCATACTGCTGATGGGAACATAGTGTTAGAGGCACTATGAAAACCAGTAAAGAGGTTTCTTGAAAATTCAAAAACAGTCCTACCATAGGACCCATGTATATGACTCATGGAGTCATACAAATGATTCTAAAACAAACTAACACAGATATCTTGCACATTCATGTTTACTGTTGCATTACTCACAATAACTGATAAGTGGAACAATTCTACATGTCCATTAGCAGATGAATGGTTAAACAAAATATGGTACATGAATATAACAGATTATATTTTGTCAATGCATAAAGCAGAGTGAAATCATGTTTGCAGGAAATGGGAAGGAACTGGATATCACTATATTTTTCTAAATAAGCCAAACATAGAATGTCAAATATATTTTGTCATGTGTGAAATATATATATATATATATATATATATATATATATATATATATATATATATATATATATATATATATGCTTGTACATATAATATATATCTACGTTTATATATGTATATGTATGATATGAGAGTAGAAAGACTATGAGAGAGGAGAGGAGGATTTAAGTGTATGCAAAAAATAAGACAGTAATGGAATGTATGTAAAACAAAATCAAAGAAGAGAAAAGGGATAAGCCAAAAAAGAAAGGAGGCAGAAGAACGGGTTTATTTTTTAAATTAAATAGTTTCTTAATTTACATTTCAAATGCTATCCCAAAAGTTCCCTATACCCTCCCCATGCTCTGCTCCCCTACCCATCCATTCCCACATCTTAGCCCTGGCTTTCCCGTGTATTGGGGCATATAAAGTTTGCAATACCAAGGGGCCTCTCTTCCCAATGATGGCAGACTAGGCCATCTTCTGCTACATATGCAGCTAGAGTCACAAGCTATGGGGGTTCTGGTTAGTTCATATTGTTGTTCCTCTTTTAGGGTTGCAGACCCCTTCAGCTCCTGGGGTAATTTCTCTACCTTCTCCATTGGGGGCCCTGCGTTCCATCATATGGATGGATGATGGTGAGCATCCACTTCTGTATTTGCCAGGCACTGGCATAGCCTCATACAAGACAGTTATATCAGGGTCCATTCAGCAAACATTTGCTGTCCTATGCAATAGTGCCTGGGTTTGGTGTCTTATTATGGGATGGATCCCCAGGTGGGATAGTCTCTGGATAGTCCATTCTTTCGTCTTAGCTCCAAACTTTGTCTCTGTAACTCCTTTCATGGGTATTTTGTTCCCTATTCTAAGGAGGAATGAAGTATCCATACACTAGTAGTCTTTCTTCTTGATTTTCTTGTGTTTTGCAAATTGTATCTTGGGTATTCTAAGATTCTGTGTTAATATCCACTTATCAGTGAGTGCATATCTAGTGACTTCTTTTGTGATTGGGTTACCTCACTAAGGATGATATCCTTCAGATACATCCATTAGCCCAAGAATTTCATAAATTCATTGTTTTTAATAGCAGTACTATGCAATTGTGTAAATGTACCACATATTCTGTACCCATTCCTCTGTTGAGGGACATGTGGGTTCTTTCCAGCTTCTGGCTATTATAAATAAGACTGCTATGAACATAGTGGAGCATGTGTTCTTATTACCAGTTGGAATATTTTCTGCGTATATGCCCAGGAGATGTATTGCTGGATCCTTCAGTAGTACTATGTCCAATTTTCTGAGGAAACGCCAGATTGACTTCCAGAGTGGTTGTACAAGCTTACAATCCCACCAGCAATGGAGAAGTGTTCCTCTTTTTCCACATCCTCGCCAGCATCTGCTGTCACCTGAATTTTTAATCTTAGCCATTCTGACTGGTGTGAGGTAGAATCTCAAGGTTGTTTTGATTTGAATTTCCCTGATGATTAAGGATGTTGAACATTTTGCCAGGTGCTTCTCAGACATTCAGTTGAGAATTCTATGTTTAGCTCTGTACCCCATTTACCCCATTTTTCTTTTTTTTCTTTCTTTTTTTTAATATATATTGTTTTAAATTTTTTTAATTAGATATTTTCTTAATTTACATTTCAAATGCTATCCCGAAAAGCCCCTCTACCCTCCCCCTCTCCTGCCCACCCACTCCCACTTCTTGGCCCTGGCATTCCCCTGTATTGGGGCATATAAAGATTGCAGTACCAAGGGGCCTCACCTCCCAATGATGGCCAACCAGGCCATCTTCTGCTACATATGGAGCTAGAGACATGAGTTCTGGGGCTTCTGATTAGTTCATATTGTTGTTCCTCTTCTAGGATTGCAGACCCCTTCAGCTCCTGGGGTTCTATCTCAGTATTCCTCAGTTGAGAATTCTATGTTTAGCTCTATACCCTATTTTTCAATGGGGTTATTTGATTTTCTGGAGTCCAGCTTCTTGAGCTCTCTGTATATATTGGATATTAGTACCCTATCAGATTTAGGATTGGTAAAAATCCTTTCCCAATTTGTTGGTGTCCTTTTTGTGTTATTGACAGTGTTTTTTGCCTTTTAGAAGCTTTGCAATTTTATGAAGTCTCATTTGTTAATTCTTGATCTTACAGCACGAGCCATTGCTGTTCTGTTTAGGAATTTTCCCCCTGTGACCATATCTTCGAGGGTTTTCCCCACTTTCTCCTCTATAAATTTCAGTGTCTCTGGTTTTATGTGGAGGTCTTTGATCCACTTAGACTTGAGCTTTGTACAAGGAAATAAAAATGGATCAATTTGCATTCTTCTACATGAAAACCGCTAGTTGTGCCAGCACCATTTGTTGAAAATACTGTCTTTTTTCCACTGGATGGTTTTAGCTCCCTTGTCAAAGATCAAGTGAATATAGGTGTGTGGATTCATTTCTGGGTCTTCAATTCCATTCCATTGATCTACCTGTCTGTCGCTGTACCAGTACCATGCAACTTTTATCATAAATGTTCTGTAGTACAGATTAATGTCAGGCATGGCGATTTCCCCCAGAGGTTCTTTCATTGTTGAGAATAGTTTTTGCTATCCTAGGGTTTTTTTTTTCCAGATGAATTTGCAAATTGCCCTTTCTAACTCAGATAAATGGGTTTTTAATAAGAACAAAGAATAAGATCCATGTATGAAAATGACATATTGAATCACTAATTTGTATGCTAAAGAAAACACTAATAATAAAAATAAGTGAAGATTGCTATTGCTAAGGAAGATTAGATTCCATTGAACCTTTGATGATACTGTGAAAAACATACAAAGATCAAAAAGCTCAATTCATGAAAGCATTTTCCCATGAATATTTTTAAAATGCCTTTTAAGTATACAAAACCTTTTATGTATAGACTAATAGGGTTCGTCTTATGTACTATAACCATAATTCTAGAATTTCACATTTGCCTTCATTACTAAAGAATTATCTTGAATTAAAGGTCTTAATATTTGTTTATATTAAAGAGTGGCTCAGCCTAGAAAAGACGAGGGAGATTCAAAAAAAAAAAAAAGACAATAAATACAAATGTCTTATTTTGTTCTTACCGTATGTGATTCTAATTCAGCAATTTTCTCAGGTATCTCAGAACCCAAATAGTATATCCTAATAACATGATCAGTGCTCCCTGTTGTAATGAACATACCACCTAGAAGATTAAAACAAAATAAACCCATAGTAGCAAGGCACTTCTTTAGTTGTATTTAGTTTTTTTTTATTTTACATTAGTAAGAAGCCTTTGAAAACCAAAGTTATCTTACTTACAAATAATAATGTCATATTAATATTTCAAAGATAAAAAGAAATAAAATTCATGACAAACAATAGACTTGTGTCAATTAATAAAACTTTAATTCTACCTGATGGGGAGATTAATGCCGAATAATTTATATTTATAGTTGTCCACGGCTTCAAAGTGACTTCAAAGTCAGCCTGGGCAATTGAGGTCTTGCATCAAAATAAGAAAGTAAAGGCCAATGAGACAGATCAGTGTATAAAGGTGCTTGTAGACAAGCCCTGTGATCTGAGTTCAATCCTCAAAACCCACATGGTGGAGGGAGAAAACTGACTCCAGAACATTGTACTCTGACTTAGCCAAATGTGCCATGGCATACATAGGCACATGTATTCATATATAATATATGTATGTTAAAAATGAAAACCCTCTTGGTTTAGAAAGTTAAAAATTAATAAGCACACAATGAACATGAAGTTAGAAGACTGTGGAGATAGTTGAGTAATTGAATGTTTGCCTAGCAGTTCAAGGGTCTAGGACCAATTCTCAGTGTCATGAGAGACAAAAAGATAAGTAACTAAGACAAATATACCCTTTATCTAACAAGATATACCTATTATATATTAGACATTGGATTATTGATTAAAAACTATATGAATCAAAGCTTTTAAGAATATTATATTTCATATAAAATACTATGTCAAAACTCTAAGATCTCTGATAAGTACAATAATCTTACAACATCTTATATATGAAGCCATAACTATGTATACTTTCTATAAATTAAGCTAGGAATTTTGTATTAAATTGGGGAGGGTTGGGTGCTATACATTTTAGTTAATGGGTATTAGGCTTGGGTACTGTTTATTCTTTGCCAAATAAAACTAGCATTATATAAAATGTATTGAATTAAATTAAAAATTATCACTAGGTGCTAATTAGTCAAACAGGTTCATGTAGCATAACACATGGCTTACATCTTTGGTAGGCTTAACTTTAATCACACACACATTTTTTTCATGAAAAAAACTTAAATTGGTCTTTTATAGATGGATCATTTTAAGTACTATAAGCATCCAATTTTGATACATACCAGAACTGAAAGATGAACAAGATATCTGAACTCCAGGTCTGGATCTCTCAGTAAATTTTACTGGGCGATCTCTAAAGAATAAAGTAAACGTTTTTTATTCTATCAGGCTCATCAAATGGGCAAAAATCTTAGCATACTGATGAATACTAATCTATTTAGCAACAATATTAGATTTAAATAACTAAAGAAAAGAAGCCAATAAGGGCTATTATCTGATTTTCAGATAAAAGTTTTTAAACCTTATAAATATAATTTGACATCAAAATTTTGACAATAGTTTTGCAAATATATTGTCATGTATTTACTGATATTATTATAAAATGTTCAGGTCTGGAGAGATGGCTCAGCGGTTAAGAACACTGACTGCTCTTCCAGAGGTCTTGAGTTCAATTCCCAGCAACCACATGGTAGCTCACAACCATCTGTAATGGGATCTGATTCCCTCTTCTGGTGTGCCTGAAGAAATGTACAGTGGACTCATATACATAAAATAAATAACTTAAATAAAAAAGTTGCAAAATGTTCAAATACAACTTATCCCACTCTTCCCTATGAATTTCATAGTCTAAACACTGATTTTATAAGAATATTTATCCTAAAATCACTAAACATTAAAATAGGTATAAATATGCACACCTATATACTTCAATACTTGAACTACTATAACACCAAGGTAACGAAGATATATAAATTTGATTTGACCCAAAATTCCTAAAGCTTAAACTTACCTAAACTTCATTGTTTTTACATGCCATTGCCAGAAACAAATTGTTCCATCAGCACCAGTAGAAGTGAGGTATCTAGTTGTGCCTTTAGTTGATGGACAAAACTTAAAAAGAAGTTAAATAGATATGAAGTTTTCCCGTTCAAACTATTTTTTTTTGTACAAATACAGCATATTTGTACAAAATACACCATTTAAGACTGCAAGTATCAGTTCAGTGAGATGGCTTAGTGTGTAATACGGTTGCCAAAATGTCCAAGGTCCTGAGTTTAGTTCACTGAATCCAGACAACAGGCTGAGAAAAACACCTACAGTAAGTTCCCCAGCCTTCACACATGTGCTGTGTATAACATGTGAATGCCTGAAGCCCACATACATGTACAAATACCACATATACACAAAGAAAATAATTTCAGTGTCAGGGTTTTGTTGCTTAAATTCCATAGAGAAATGAATATGTGACAAAAAAATTAAATACCAAAGCCTCCAGAAAGTAATAATTGAGAGGCTAGAGAGACGAAAGCTTGGCAGTTAAGAATGCTTGTTATTTTGCCAGAGCAGTTTTGGTTCCCAGCACTCACATTGGGTAGTTCACAATGTCTTAAAACTACAGTTCCAAGAGATGCAATGCTTCCTTTTGGCCTCCACAGGCATTACCACATACACAGACACATCACCCCTGCACACATATACACATAATAATACTAGAAATAAAATCTTAAAAATAAAAATAATATTTGATGCTAAAATAAAATATTTCAGTGCTATCTGTTTTAAATAATTTAACATAATACTTTTAGAATATTGTAATGGAGAATGGATTTACAAATCATTACTATGTTAAATTACAACAAATGCAGAAAATATATGTTCCTAAGGGGGGGGGGACTGTGTTTGCTTTTTTCTTTTGAGATCAAGTTTTGCTATATAATCCTAGCTGGCTTACAGCTTACTATGTAGACAGGCTGGTCCTGCACTTGCTGCCATCCGACTGCTGCCTCCAGAATGCTGGGATTCCAGGGTTATGTCACCATGCCCAGGTGATTTTGTCTTTTTCAAATTTAAACCATTTCAATTGTTTTCTTAAATATAATTAAATATATTAAGTCTTTATTACTATTATTGCAGTATGAACAGATTAAAAAAATACACTTAGGTGAGTTGGCAATTTAAATAATCATGACTCTCCTAAATGGACCACAGTCTTTTTTTTTTTTCATTTATTTATTTATTTTATTTTATTTATTTACCTATTTATTTATTTCTACACTGCATATTGTATCGCATCCCCACCTGTTCACCCTCCCACTGTTCCACATCCCATACCTCCTCACCACCCTGTCTCCAAGAGGATGTCCCTACCCCCACCCCCACCCCACCAGAGCTCTAAACTCCCTGTTGCCTCCAGTCTCTTGAGGGTTAGGTGCATCATCTCTACTACACTTCTCTGGCTCTGACCATGGGTATTTTACATCTCCTCAGAAAAGAATCATAGAAAAGGGAGGAACCATCTGTCTCGAGATGGCTAAGCCATAGAAAAACGTTTAAAACCAGACCAGATTTTCCAGTATGGTTATGAATTTCAAAATCATAAATGAGGGG
The DNA here is from genome assembly GCA_902729485.2 of Mus minutoides. NCBI lineage: Eukaryota > Metazoa > Chordata > Mammalia > Rodentia > Muridae > Mus > Mus minutoides. The sequence continues at coordinate 1,595,237 of LR753322.1, forward strand.
CTGGAATTATAACTTGGTGGTAGAACACTTGTGTAACATGCACATGGCCCTGAGTATAATCCTTAATACCAGAATAAAAAAATCCCAAGTGAAAAATAATAATTTCCATTGAGATAATAATTAAGGATTAATATATATGAGACTGATATTTTGAGCTCAAATCAAAACAAATCATTATACATATTAAGGTTAATTTAATTAGTTCAATCTAAAGCCTTATGTTGAAATGAACATTGTCAATTAATATTATCTATTAATATGAAATAGATTTTAAAAATAAGTTTTATGTAACATGCCTTTTAATAGTTTCAATCCTCAGATAAAGAAAACTGTATTGCAAAGGCTAATCCACAATCTATATCAAGAGTCAACAAATTATGGCCCACATATGACATCCAGTTTGCTGACTCTTTATGTAAATAAAATTTAATAGAACACAGTAACCTTATACTGTCTATGGGTATTTTGTCACTTGTAAAAATAAAGTTGAGTGATTTGACAAAGATTGTATGCCCTGGGAAATCTAAAATATTTACCAACTTGTCTGTGAATTTGCTGTTGATTAGTGATTCATAGGAGCGAAAACATGAACAATAAGAACTTTACTATCTCAAGAAATTCTGAAATTTAAACTTATAGTTATACATTTCAATTGATTTAACAATCACATGTTGACATGCTGCTATATGTTAGTTACATTATTTTATTTGACAAATAATGTTACAGGTTGTTGAAAAAAAAGCAAATAAATTTCTTTTTTCTTTTTGATACAGGGTCTCTCTAGTCTTGGCTGTCCTGGATATTGCTATATAGCCAAAGCTGGCCTGAAACTCACAGTGATCCTCATACCTTCTAGGATTAAAGGCATGTGCCATGATGCCTGGCATGAAAGAAAGGACATATATTTCTAACATACCAATTGATACATAGAGAATATTGAGCAAAACTAAACTGCATACAAAGAATCTGAAATTCTATCATTTGGCGGCAACCACCATTAATATATCATTTCATGCCAATGCTAGTTATTCATAAAATAAAGGAAATAAACTGGAGGGATAGTATACTGTGAATGAAAAGATAGCTAATAAGTTATAGTAAATAATATAGACTGCCAATGGATAATTATTACTGTGGACAAAATGCCATGCCAGTGTGGGTAGCTAAAGCTTCACAAGGCCTCCCCCCTAGATGAAGAGCCACAAGCAATCAGTGCTATTGAGGAAGGGAGAATCAATTTCTCCAGAGATATGCTATAAGAGCAATATGACGTGTACTCAGAAGGTTGTATTTATATATGCACATGTGCATAGATATAAACATAAAGATATAATAAAAAAGAGGTTTCAAATTTGACTGGGTGGCACAGGAAGGGTTGGAGAGAAAGGAAGGGGCAGAAATAATGTAAATGTAAATGTAATACTTCTATATAAAATTAAAAAAAAACAGTAATAAGATACAGACTTTACACTAAATATAATGATAAAATCAGAGAGATGGTATTTTTTAGAAGATAAGATTTGCACAGAGTACTTATAAAGTGGGCAATTACGTGAGTATCTAGGGGCTACCCTATAGAAAGAAAATAGAAGGAGAAAAATCAGACATAGAACATAGAAAGCTGAGATAGGAAGAAGAGAAGGAAGAGAAGGTGGAGGAGGAGAAAGAAGAAGAAAAGAGGGAGGAGAAGAAGAATGATAGGAATTTATCAGTAGCTACAACTGTAAAAAGGAAAAGCAAATAATAGTGTATGCAGCCAAGGCAAGCTTAGAGGCTGAAAATGTCTCGAGTCGTGTGGATCACTTAAAGACTTGCTGCCTCTAACCTGTAAAATGGGAGCTAGTAAGGGCTCTGAGCACCAGTGATATGACTTAACTTCTATTGTACAATCATTTGTATAATATGTAGAATCTAGATGAGGACAACGGATAGTTTAGAGATGAAAATCAAAGAGAATTCTAGTTCAATAATATAGCCACAGATGTTAGTGGCTCTATATAGCATAGTAGAGATGTAATTCATCAGATTCTGATTGTATTTTTCAGAGTAGAACAAATATGACATGGGAACAGATTAGACTAATGAAATAGGAAAAATATAAACATTAATTACAATCATGAGATCACCCTATGTTTAGATGTTATTGTAGTTAGGATGCTGTGTGTCTCCACAAAGATCCACATATTAAAGGTTTGGTCTACAAAGTAGGTTATTAAAGATGATGAAATCTTTCTGAGGAGGGTCATCAGGGGACGTCTAGGGACTACTGAGGGTATGCCTTCAAGGGACTGTACCCACCTCCACTGGGCTTATGTGTCTTCCTGCAGGATGATTTTAGCTTTTATGCAAACATACCTCAGCCATGATTCATTTTTTTATGCTAGCATACTTCAGCCTTTATTATTTACAGCATAAAGTCATATAGACAAGGAGTAGTTGCGGAGCTTGCACTATCGGTTCCAACTTTATCGCTGTTATTGTGAGCTAAATAAACCCTATTTACTTCATAATATCTTTAAGGCATTTGATTTGTGACCGAAAAATGACTTACACAGGTGGGGAAAGCTTTGGTGGGATTAAATTTGAATAGGAAAATGAATTAAATTTTGAGTATGGAGAGTTTGAGACATCTAGTAGACATTCATGCAATGATGTTGTAAGTACACAGTTGAACAAGCAAATATGCAGCTATAAGATGGGCCCAACATGAGGAGATTTGAGTTATCAGGTTAATCAACCTACAGGTGAATTCAAAAGCATAATGTCAAATGATGTAAATAAGCACAAGAGGGAGATTTTTTTAAATTCAAGACTATAGAGTAAGAGCAGGCCTCAAAACACTCTAACCTTAACTAATGAAACATGAAAACCTTAACTAATGAAAATTTTAATTCAAAGTTTTTACTCAATGCAGTATGAGCACACCTTCTGCTAGATCCCTATAAATAAGTGACATGTTACTAAAATAGCATATAATAAATATAAGTAATGACTTCATTTAAAAATTTTGTCTTTTATCTACATGTAAAAGTCTAATAAGGCCAGGCGTGGTGGCACACGCCTTTAATCCCAACAGAGGCAGGCGGATTTCTGAGTTCGAGGCCAGCCTGGTCTACAAAGTGAGTTCCAGGACAGCCAGGGCTACACAAGGAAACCCTGTCTCGAAAAAAACAAAACAAAACAAAAAAAAACAACAAAAAAACAATAAAAAGTCTAATAAGAATTTTTTGTTTTCTCTTGAGAAAAACAGAACAGTAAAAGTAAAACTTCAGCTTAGTTTTGTTAAGAGCAAGGGCTTTGAAGATATCAAGGGCTTTTAATACCAATATCTGGTCAAAGTAATATATGGACAACCTATTTTACATCGTGTACAAAGGTGAAATAAACAAAAAAAAAAATCACTGAAACTAAAAATATGAATTCTTCATAATATTAAAACTACACACACATATTAAATCTGGCATAAATCTTGAATCATGCCAATATTCATGTTAGAACTTGTTTATATCCTGATTAACAGGTATTAACTAGTGTGCAGGCAGGCATTTGCAAGTTTAATCCCTTCTTCACATATACACATAAGATGTCTTATTCTGGATTCAAAGAACCTTCATCATGTTTTTATTTATTTCTAAAGGCACGGGCTTATATAAAAAGGAAACAATTTAAACATATTTGTCTGCAAAAGAGAAACAAAGCTCTATGAGAGCATTTTTTCTGTTGCCATTTTCCCCACTTTTATCCATATAATATATGTCCATGTAAAATATCATATCTCCATAATACAAATGAGAAAATTCTCAGCTTTATTAACATGTCAGAGAGCTTATCATTATTCTCACCTGTATGGAAGTAATAGAAGCTGAATGTCCCTGAAGGACAGCAACTGGTGCACAAGTTCGAAGACACCATACTCTCACAACTTTATCACAGCTGCCTGCAGCAATGAGAGTATTTTCATAATTAACAGCCATGTCGGAGATTTCAGCAGAGTGCCCTCGCAGTGTGGCAAGGAGACGTCCATCATCTGTTGCCCAGATTTTCACCAAACAGTCATCTGAACCCTATAAGGACACAAAAGACAGACTTATAATAAAGCAGAAAGGCACCATTTATACCAAGAAGGGGAAAAAATACAAAGGAGTAGTTTTATTAAGGAAAAATATAATGTAGACTCATTACAAAGATATAAGGATTGTCTAAATGACAGAACTGACTCAGTATTGTACAAACTAACAGTAGCATTTGTGCCAAAGTCTTCAAACTAATAATCCTAAAGACATTTTAAATATTTTATGATTATTTTTAAATGATTAGCTATTAAGAATTTCTGCCATTGCTCCTTTCTATATGCCTAGCAGGAGTGACATAATTGTCTTAATCGTTTTTCTACAAATATTTCAAAATTTGGTCTATCGTATACATTGATTTCTTTGGAAACCTGAGGCCATTAATAATCCCAAATGAAAAACCTGATGTTGCTCTTCCCTTTAAGAATTCCAAGTGAGCTTCAAATATAGAAGAATGAATTCTATTTGAATATGGTAAAATAATTATCTATTTATTAAAAGATGACATGTACCATTGTCAAGTCATCATAGCTAGGGACATAAATCATCAGCCGACAAGCCTATAATACAATCTAAGAAGTTATAATTTCTCAAACTATAAAGCACTTCCTTTGTTGTAGGATATAAATAGAAAATTAAAATTTGCTACCTCTCTCACCTTTGTATTAACAGCAATGAAGCAATCACATTCATATTTTTAGACATATTAATATACTATAGATTTTACACAAAAGCAAATAACATGACTTAGTAAAACTTAAAATTGGGAAATTTTAAAAATAATCAGCCCTAAAATCAAAGAAATATGTATAATTCAAGTGTAATCTTCAGCAATATACAGTTTAGTTCAACTGTTCAATCCTGAAGGTTATGTAATCACTAAAGCCAAACTTGAAGCAAATATAAATGGAAAATGTATTTTAATAAATGCCTGATGAACTGAATAAACCAGTTTATTTATTTCATCTAAACTAACCATCTTGATTTTATATAGACTTCTAAGGATCTAATTTTTTTAAATTAAATTTCCCAAATGATAGTGGCTACCATAGAACACCCTCCATTTATATAAAATGAGACATTATTTTCAATTTTAACCCAACTTTTTTGTATCAGTATGTCCAAATAAAGTAAGTTACTTATAAAACATAATATATTGGATAGCATGGAGTCTTTCTTCAGTTGTAAATGTGTAATGTTACATATCATAATTTTTTAACTCACTGTAAAAATTCGCCTCCCACTTCGATCAAAAGCTACACAGTAGACAGAAGATAAGTGTCCCAGAATTCTCTTATGCATCTTAATGTGCTGGTAAGCAGATGAGGGGAAAACATGGCTGAAGCGACTACATCCGGTTAATTGCCTGGCGGAGGTGATATTCACTGCAAATAAAATTAAATGGGAGAATACATCTTAAAATCAGAAAGTGAAACTTACTGCAAGCAACTATGACTATTAAAATGAGATGAAATGGTTTAGCTGACATACAAGTTCTACATAATGAGATGTCTAAATTTTCTTATACATTTCATTATTTTCTAAGTTCAAGAGTACTAACAACACTGTTCTGTTAGGCCTTGGAGATTTGATACTCTCTTTGGCTTCCTACAATTTATCAAGCACATTCTCTTTTTCTCATTCTATGATACTACATAGGTGTTAAGCAGCGAGTGAGCGAAAGAAAGGAAGGAAGGAAGGAAGGAAGGAAGGAAGGAAGGAAGGAAAGGGAGAGAGAAATCCCTTTGAGCTTTGTTTATCAGTTCTCACCTTTTGGATCCTACCTATAGAGTTTTTCCAATCAGTGAACTTTTGAGGCTTTATAAGATGATCATAAATAAATGAATAAATAAATAATTTTTAACTCATGAAAAATGTAACATAAGCAGAACAATTCAACAAATAACACCTAGATTCTGATCACTTCTAAAATATAGAGATCTTGGTACTAATGTAAGGATTCTCAATGTGTGTGTGTGTGTGTGTGTAAGTCTTTCCAATCTTTGTTACACACTAAAAATACTGAGTAACCCACATGGTTATTTTAATCATAACATAGAATCTCTGTATATTGAAATTTACCCTGTGGTGAAAAGACATTTTACCACCCTGCAAACACTGTATGGAACCAACAGTAACATGTCTATGTTCAAGCACTACAAAACGAAGGCAAGAGTTCAGTTTCAGCTAGATTCATATAATTAGAACAATGCCACAATAAAAATATGAAACCCTTAGTGCCCCACTCTATTAGGAACTCTGAAGTCTACCTTTCAGGAGAAGTTACAAGTACTGGCCACTTTAAACTAGTAAAAATCACAAAAAACATTAATGATGAATGTCACAGCAAAAAACTCTGAAAGCAAATCCTTAGAACATATTAGAGATGATCACTTAAATAATGTAAGACAATGAGTAAATGAATAAAGGTTAAAAATAAGAATAAATCAGAACAAATTCTAGGTAATAAGTACTTTTTCGTAGCCATTCTCTATCCCATTAAACAGACATTTCCCCAACTCTAAGACAAGCCTGAGTAGGCCTGCTGCTTTCCCAAGCAAATATTTCCTAATGCTTTGAGTTTTTGAATGCTGATTCAAAAACTTTACTTTGTTTTTGGGGGTCTGTTTGTTTGTTTGTTTTGCAGCTGCACAGAGGAAAGTTATGTTGTTTAAGTGTATGTATTCAACTGAGGAACAACTGACACTTTGGGCTGGACATTACTATGTGACAGGGGTGGGTCTGTTCATTGTAGGGTATTAGCAGCAACCTTAGCCTAGCCTCTAACCACTAGACACTAATAGCCTTACCAGCACTGAGTGTGACAAGCAAAAATAGCTCTCCACATGCTAAATATGGCTTGGGGGTCAGAGAAACACCTCCGTTGCAAAAAAAAAAAAAAAAAAAAAAAAAAAAAAAAAAAAAAAAAAAAAAAAAAAAAAAAAAAAAAAAAAAAAAAAAAAAATCACTGCTTGCAGAACAAATATAAGTACTAGAAAATTAGCAGCAAGAAATTTAAATAAACAAACAAAAAATAAAACCCTAATCAAAGAAAAACTTTGAGGATCAGGTGGCGATAGAAAAAATTGCCAATTAATGAACCCAGATATCTTTCCATTTATGTATATACTCTTTGGTTTATATAATCAGTTTAAAACATCATGTTTCAGCTTTCAATCAAAGAGAATTTTTATTTTCTTAGTTTATTGTTACATATGCTATTTTTTGATATTGTAAACGAGATTGTTTTCATAATTTCACTTTCAACTAGTCCATCACTGGGGTATAGAAAAAAACACCAGAAGTTTTCATGTGTTGCTTGTGTAACCTGGAAACATGACTGAAATCATATTATCAGTTTCAAATGCTTTTTGATGCAGTTTTTTTTTTTGGGGGGGGGCGGAGTGTGCTCAACAACTATTTAATTTTCTCTTCGTAGATAGATGTATTATTATTATTTTTTTTTTAGTTTTCCAATCAATTTGACAAGAATATCTAATACTTAGGCAGACATGTAGATAGAGAAGGCATCCTTGTTTTGTTCCTAATCTTAAATGAAAAACCACAGTTTTCACCAATGAGTATATTAGCTATGGGTTTGAAATATATGGCTTTCGCTGCACTGGCATATTATATTAATTAATACTGTTATCTCCAATGGATGGTGTATTATCAAATGCTTTTCTGTACTGTTAGAGATGAGCAAGTACTATATTTTCTCCTTTATTTTTTCAATGCTGTATCATGGCAATTAATTTGCCTGTGTTGATAAATTCTTGCATCATGGAAACAAACTACACTTGATTATGTTTTATGATTTTTCATTGTGCTGTGGAGTGAGGACTGCTAACATTTTGTTTGATTTTTGTTATTTATATCCATGAAGCATACGGACAGTGTCTTTGATTTTATCATCAAGGTAATGGTGGACTCTTATAAGGTGGCTGAAAGCATTATCTCCCTCCATTTCACAAGTTTGAAAAGTAATTGAATTAATTCCTCTTTAACAGTTTGATGGAATTCAGCAATGAAGCGATTAGGAAACTTTCAGTTATTAATGAAATTTCTTGTTACAATTTTGTTCAGAGCTTTCTGCTCCTTCCTGATTGACTTTTTTGTAGCTTGGATTTTTTGAGAAATCTTTTTTTCTTCCACACTATCTAAGCTGTGCTATATAATTTTTCACTGTCCTGTAGACTATCCAATTTGTTGATGTATAGTTGTTACAAATTTTATATTTCTGTGTCATGAGTTATAATTTCTCTCATCTCTGTTTTGAACCTTTCCTCTATTTTAATTACACCAACTGAGGCTTTGGCAATACCTTTTAAAGCATTAACTTTTAACCTGCCCAAAGATTGACCTGTTAACATTCTATCATGAATGGAGAGGAACTCATGAGATCCCACCACTCTCTGAGGAGCTATTGGCAGTTCAAAGTTAGGAGGGGAAAGGGGGGTATTTTCGCCAATGGACTAGGCATGGCACATTTATCAGGCTCCTGTAAATAATCCCCCCCCCCCATGCTCGTGGCAACACTAATTAAACTCAGCATGTCACAAACAAAACAAAGAAGAACAAATGTCCAAACACTGCACAAAACATGAAAATAGCAGTTGTTGCGGACTTAGAACTGGCAAACATACATTATTTCATAAAATAAACACGGATGAAATCATCAAATAGAAAACTTACAGGCATAAACAACCACTACTAACTTGATCATCTGTGCTGTTTTTGTAGTCATTTTTTTATTTATTTCTGTTCTTTATCATTTCCAGTTCTAACCAGTTTAGAGTTGCTTTATTATCTTTTTCAGTTCCCTGAGGTATAACAGGTTGTGTAACAGGTGTTAGTAGGTATTGCCATAATCATCTTTCCAAACTACATTAGCAGTATAAGGTAAGTATGATATGATTATTCAACTTACAGGTGAACTAATTGTTAAACAAAAATACTTGGGATATTTACATATAAATTATGAGATATCCTGGTCTTATAACAAAATTAAGTTATTTTGAATATACACATATACACTGAATATTTATACATTATTTTTAGTGTGGATCCATTTTTTTCTCTTGCTAGAATTTTCTATTTAAAGTCTATTTTGTCTAACATGCAGTTACTCCTATTCTGTTTAGGTTTCTCTTTGCATGGAACATACTTTTGGCTATAAATTGTATTAGAGTTGCATGGAATATACTTTTGGCTATAAATTGTATTAGAGTTACAGTGAATCTGTAAGCAGTATATAGTTGAATCTTTTTTATGTAGTCACCTACTTGATAATAAACATGATCATAAAATTCAAAGCTATTTATAGCCATATAAATAACTGTAAAAATTCCAATGACATTTTTCAGAGAAATAGAAAATAATCCTTAATCCAAATGGAAATATAAAATTTCCAAACACTCAAAGGATTTTAGAACATAAAGAACAAACATAAATCATTATGTTCTCTGATTCAATCCAAATACATTATAAAGCTGTTGCAAATGGCATGATTCTAGCATAGAAATCATACAATGATCACATTAAAAGAATAAGATGTCCAATAATAAAGATTTAAAATAAGTTGACACTCCATAAATGTTCAAAGATCAAACAATGAAGAAAGGATAAATATGTCATTGCATATTACTGAAAAGACAGGATATCCACATGCACACCAAATACAAAAATGAACTTAAAATGGTCAAAGAGTTATATATAAGCCCACAAACTGTAAAGCCCCTAAAAAAGTAGTTTGTATACCACTGCAAAAAACATATATAACAAAAAATTAAGAAATGAGATTTCATTAAAACAACAACAACAAAAAGAAAAACACAATCCTATAGCACAGTCCACAACAGAATGAAGAGTTCTCCCACAGATTAAGAGAAAGTTTGTGCAAGTCACAAATCTGATGAGGCTAGTATCCAAATCACATAAAGATTACAAGGAATTCAAAGAACTTAACAATAAACCTTTTTAAAACGGGCAATGAACCTGAAAAGAAGTTTCTCAAATGCAGACGTAAAAAATATCAACAAGAAAAAAAATGTTCAGGTCTGTAGGATAAAGGTGCTTGCTGTAATGCTTGAATATTTGAGTTCAATTTCAAAAATCCATTAAAAAGAAAATGCTAATGACTGAAAACTATTCTTTGACTGATATACATCATGAACATAAACACACACACAAGCATGCAAGCACACACTTAGTAAGTGTTATGAATATGTGTTAAGAGTGAAAATGTAAATGATATTATCATTTTCCGGGATACTATACAGGTTCCTCAAAATATAAAAAACAAAGTACTACATAATCTAACAACCTTATCTCTGTAAATCCATATGAAAGAAATGATATTGTTATGCTAAAGATGCATCTAGACTACCATGTAGTCTCTTTCAGTCAGTATATGAAAGTTTCTAATGTAGACTGCCTCAATTATATGGTTAAATAAAGTAGAATGTCTCAAGTATATGGTTAAATATCCATAATAAATAAAGCAATCTGTTTAAATAAAATTCCTAATAACATAAAAACAATCTTCTTAGGACTAGAAGAAAATCACAAAGTTGTATGAAGCCACAGCTCCAAATGATCAAACATGTGTTCAACCAAAGGAACAAAAGGTGATTTCAAAATATATTCCAAAGCTACAATAATCAAAACAACATAGCATTGGCATATAGGCACAGAGAATATAACAGAATTGCAGTGGGCATGGATTTTTTAACCCCAAAACCACAAGAATCAAAAATAACAGCAAATCATTATCTCATGTTTAAAAGAGTTTCTGCACAACAATAAAAAATGACAGAGGAAAACAACGTACAGATTGGGAGAAAATATTGAGAAGCTATTCATATGACACAGGGTTGATAGACGGCATATAAAAACACCCTAAAACTCAGCAGAACACAAATGAACACATTTATATGACAGTATATAAGTATTATTAATAATCTCTAGGTAATTTTAAATATATGAAGCATAATATGTAAGCTATATTCTGATACTATTTGTTGTTTTCTTTTACTTCTTGCAGTGCTGACCATTAAGTCCAGGGCATTTCACACACTAGTTAAAATCTCTATCACTACCTTATAACCATAGCGCCTCTGTGTCATATGAGGACTTGGAGCATTCATTAATTTAGGCATCACTGGAGAAGGGTCCTAGAATTAATCCTTCATGATACGAAGTGACCACCACTGTATAAGATTAGTAATTGACCAGGCTCAGCGTTAGAGTTAGGTAGAAGTGGTCCTATTATAAAAAGACCCATGTAGAAAATTCTTCATCAGTAGTAGAGATAGACACACAAGTGGTAAACTGTATAGAACTTCAGTTTGCTTACACATACATACACTCAAATAAGTACAAAGGAAGCCATTTGACATTGCCTTAGGCAACCTGTTCAGTTTTCAACTAAACTTCTCCCAGTTTACTATACTGATATCCATTACCCCTAGGGATTCCTTTAGCTTCTGCAATTTCAGCTCATCAATATCATACTTAACATCGAAGGTAGTCCAAAATCACTGGCCTTTTCATAAAAATCTCACTTCAAGGAGATTTAGGGGATACAAAAAAAAAAAAAAAAAAGGAAAGGAAAGGAGCTGATGGTGGTGGCACATGTCTTTAATAGCATTTGGGAGAACGAGGTAAGTGGAGCGTGGTCTACAAGGTGAGTTCCAGAATACAGAATAGCCAAGGCTACACAGAAAAATCCCATCCAAAAAAAAAAGTTTCATGATTTCACTTTCCACTTTTAAAAAGCAACTACTGTGGGCCTAAAAAGACACATATATGTTTAATTTTAGTTAATCTTTTTTTTAACACTCCAGATTTTATCCTGCTCTTTCTTCATCTTCTGACCTTTCTACAGCCCATACCTCCTCCCCCCACCCGGATGTCACCAACCCCCACCCCCTACTCCACCAGGATATCCCCACATCCCCACCCCCAACCCCACCAGGAAGTCCCCACCGTCCCTCCCCCAACCCACCAGACCTCCCTACTCCCTTCTACATCTTATCTCCATCTGCCAGACAATTAACAAAATTACCAGAGATCCTGGCTTCTGCTAAATTGGCTTCCAGTGGGAAGCAGGCTGAGACCCAAAGACTACCAAAGACTATTCCACAAAGACCACAGGAGAGCTGCTAGACCACTAACTAGTGTATTCTTTTTCTTTTCTTTTCTTTTTTTTAATTTATATTAAAAATATCCACAGGTGTGGAACCTTGAAGAATCAACTACAAAATGTTTCTAGCCCATCAGCCCCATCAGATATTCAACTCAGCAGCAGATCAAGAACTGCCCAAAAAAGGCTTCAAAATAACCTTAGTGACAAATCGTGACCTGTGCTTATTTAAAAGATGTACAAGGCTCCACTTTAAAAGTCAAAAGCTATCCAGGACTGAACAAATCAATCCCTGAGAACTGAAAAATACAACAAAAGCCCTAAAATCAATCAAACTTGGGAGGACAGACACAGATAAAGCCAGCTGCGAAGTTACCAGGAAGCACTGCTTTCCCCAAGGTTACATAGTAGTTCTAAAAGATTATCACCTACTCCCCGCTCCTTGACCATTATTGATTTCTTACCAATCCCTCACCCAGACCTGTTTGCTATTTTCTTTTCCTACAAGAGAGAAATATCTAACTTCTAAAGTGCTTTTGCTTAATAACACCCAATCCCCAGATAATTCTCCATTTTCCTAATTTGCCTCAGAAAACAACCACCAATTTAGAACTGTTCTGGCTTCCTTTAAACCCTGAGAATTCTTTAGTTTAAGCCAAATGTTATTAACATGGCCCATGTCTCAGAGACCTTCCATGCTTCCACAAGTTTACTCCCTCACTCTGTGAAAACAATAAATCTGATTTGGTTAGATTACAGGGTAACATGCAGTGGTCTTTTTTTTTTTTTTAGTACACTTTAAATAATAAACTTAATTGAATTACCCTATAATGTTCAGTTGTTTAGATTGACAAAGCTCCTAACCCAAATAAAACTTCTGAGCCTAAAACAAAATCATAAAAAAGAAAGAACTCCCTGAATATTGATATGTATTATTTGAGGAAAATATTGTCTCTTCTGGTAGAGAGTTTATTATCAAACTACCATCAAAAAACAAAACAAACAAACAAACAAACAAACAAAAAACCCCATAAAACAGAAGTGTACAATGTGGCAATAATATCTGATGTTTCCCCATGAGTCAAATAACTCTTCAGCAATTTCATCTGCCCTTGACAGTATGATAATAGGTTCATGAAATCCCGTAGTTTTCTAATTTTTAAATTTCAAATGCCTTTAAATTCTATAGGAATAGAATGCTTCTATTTTTCTTAAATAGCATTGAAAGAGGAACCATTCTTTTCTCTTTTACAAAAATGCCACTTGGCTAGAGTTTATTTTTCATTTAATCAGCAAAGAGTACCTATTTACAACCTTCTGAGTATTAAAATGCAGTAAGCACAGTAGTTCCCATAAATACAAAGGAGCGTAACTTACTAAGAAACTGTCCAATCAAACACCTTGGAAAGGCTGGTGGGACATCGAAGCAAGTAAAGGCACTTGCCACCAAGCCTGACTCACACACTGAATTCAATGCCAGGGACCCATATGGTGGAAGTTATGTCTTTCTCCACATGTGTCCCATGGTGTGTATGTGTGTGGGTAAGTATGGGTGCATACCCTCACCCCCCCCACACACACACTAAAATCTAGGCTATACTGAGCTACAAAGTGAGTCTCTCTTGAAAAGTTTAAAAGATAAAGAAAACCAGCCACCACAAAAACCCACCTGGAAACAGTAAACTAGTGCTGTATTCAGGAATAGAGAAAGTCTGTAATGGAAGTAAGGCTCCAAGTCCCATCTGGAGCATTGGAAAAAACAAACAAACAAATAAACAAGCACGGCCACCACCACCAGCGACAACAACAACAACAACATCAAAAAAAAAAAAACAACAGAAAAAAAACCCACATAAAATTCGACATCAACTCTACAGCAACAAAGCAGAGTATGAAGCTTGAGTAAATGTTTTGAAGAAGAGCTTTAAGAAGGTAAATTAATATCCACTGCATTTGAAAGGTTTTAAGATAGGAAGAGAAATAAACTTGAATGAAATCCAGAAAGTATATCAAATACATAAAACTACAAAATATTTTTTTTATGAATTTAATGTTACTGTGGCTCAAATTATGTCTGTAAAACCTTAATTCCTCAAACTAAAAGCTTATCGTTTTCAAAGCAGATGACAATTCCAGCCCACAGTTCTCATCTCAAATTAGATAAGACTAGTTAATACAATAGGCCTACTAGTTAATGGCCATATGATTGTTTGGATAATAGCGAGTTGCTGAAAAAACAAATAACAAATAACCAAACCAACTAACTAACCCTAATCACCATTTCCAGTTTTGCTCAGTCTTGTAGTCAGACTCTCTGCAAGTTCTTTGATGTAATGTGAGACTATAAACATCAATTTGTTTTGTTTTGTTTTTTAAGACATGGTTTCTATGTAGCCCTGGCTGTCTTGTAACACTCTTGGGTTCGGTGGGGTTTTATGGTGTTGGTTATTTGTGGGTATATCTGTTTGTTTGGTTTTTTGGGTTTTCATTGTTGTTTCATGACAGGCTTTCTCTGTATAACAAGCCCTGGCTGTCCTGTAAACAGCTTCAAACTCAAAGAGATCAGCCTGCCTCTGAGTGCTAGAATTAAAGGCATGAGCTACCCCTGCCCTGAATTGCTGTCTCGGGAAATCTAAATCAGTGGGTCCCAACTTTTGGTGGTTGGATAATCAACATCCCGCGTTTCTGATATATATATATATATATATATATATATATATATATATATATATATATATATATATATATATATATATATATATATATATATATATATATATATATATATATATATATATATATATATATATATATAATGATTCATAACAGTAGCAAAGAAAATAATCGACATTAAAGGGTCACAGCATTAAGAACGTGGAGAACCACTGCTCTAAATTGACCACACTGGCCTTGAACTCTGTTCTTCCACTTATGCTTCCCCAGTGCTAGCATTAAAGGCCTGTTGATTCCACTACAACCAGCTTGCATTTGCATTTTTTTTCTTACCCCTTTAATCCTCCTCGGAATACACTTTTCTCCAGTTTAACAAATCTGACTCTTGTTTTATCACTTTCTTTTTGAAACTATAACATTCTGTCTGTATAACATACTTAATTAAATGTATAGAGTAAAAATAAAAAGACTAAAATATTTTGTATATGTATATAAGAAATACTAATGTTCAGAATAGAATTAGAGAAATTATTTTCATTATATTTTATATCATGAAGATGAGCATAAAAATATAATTTCTTTTTCAAAGATACTAAAACTTGTAGGTTGTATTTAGGAATGTATATATACCCAAAACAACAATTAATGTAAAAAAAAAAAAAGCCATGACTGAAAAGAGAGGAAGGAATGGTATATAGAATAGTTGATGGAGAAAAGAGAAGCAGTAAATGGTATAATAATAATATTATAATAATATAATTTCACAACAAAAAAGTAAAATGAGTACTAAAATGACTAATCCTAATATTACGGCAATACTAATTGGAGAAGTGTATGTAAAGGGCTAGAAACTCAGCTGTATAAACAATGCATTTAAAAAGGGGTGTTTCAGTTCCCGTGTGGCAGTAATTATAGCACTTCCATCCATTTAATATTTAGTAAGCACTCAGTGTAGCTCATACAAAAGACGGAGTTTATATTTCAGTTGTAATTACTTGCAGGTGTGACATATCTCCCCCTGTTCTCCAGATACAGAAAAGCTAGGACTAGCAAAGCAACTTGCTACAGCTACACCTATCTAATCTAAGTACAAATAGGAGAGAAAGTACATGGAGGGAGGCGCCCAACAAAGAATAACATCTGGCAGAAAATGGTCCAAGGACAAGAGATAGGAACACCAGAAAATTAGGGAGGAATGATAAATATTTCTGACAGAAACTCAGTCAGCTCCTCACAATAAAAACAATTTAGTTTTTCTTTAAATCTGTATTTATATACTAAAAAGAGGCAGATTTCCCACCTCCAAGTGAGTTCTGGCATTAACTAACTATGACACATGCAAAGGCCAGTAAGTCAAGAGACAATCAATGCTAAATGGAAGCCTATGTCAACTTGTAAATAATAATTTGGCTTTAGAATGACTGCAAGCCTCCTAATGTGTACACAATGTAAATTAAAGACATGCTATGTAAATTATAGCATCTAACTGGAAGTTAATAGGACTGGAGATAAAAGTAGTGACATTTAAAAATAGATTGTTAATGCATCACGCCTTTGACTCAGCCTAGAAATACACAAGCATGCTTATGTCTTCTTGAGGAATAGTGTCAGTATGTAACTCAAGGAGCTAGCTCACACCCTTGTCCTTCTAAGGAGAACTGCATGACAAGTGTTGTGATAGGAAAATATAAGAATGTCCAACCTTTTTGCCATGATGGATAATAATTGCTAGTTCTTGAAAGGTGAACTTTTTTTTTTTTTTTTACATTTGAACTACTGTTTATTTGGAATCTATGTTTTTGTTTTGTTTTGTTTTGTTTTGTTTTACTACTTTTATTAGATATTTTCTTCATTTACATTTCAAGTGTTATCCAGCTAGTTCCCTATATCCTCCCCCCTCCCGGCCCTGCTCCCCTACCCACCCACTCCCACCCCTTGGCCCCTGCGTTCCCCTGTATTGGGGCATATAAAGTCTGCATAACCAAGGGGCCTCTCTTCCCA
>LR753322.1:1612226-1657991 GCA_902729485.2 Mus minutoides
TAATAAGACTTATCATCGAATGACAAGCTAGCTCAGCAGGCCTTTGTTTCCTTGAAAAGTTTGCTAAGTCTTAACTATCAGTTCCCATGACATACATTCATCTTTAAAAGGATGAAATCACATTTAGTGGTAACAGGGTAAGACCCCAAGCAATACCACAAATGTTGCATATGCCCCAGTATTTAAGTCATATTTAGTATTAATAGTATTTGAGATTGATTCAAATTTCTTCCTGATTTAGTGTTGAGACAATGAAAATCCAATTAGATTAGACAAGCATCCAACTAAAGAAAGAGCACTACTAAAGTATAAACAAAAATATAAATACTATAGCCACCTCTTTTTTAGATTTCCTTTTATTTGTATGGGTATATTTTCTATGTCTGTCTGTGCAACATTTATATGTATGCCTGATGCCTCTGGAGGCCGTAGGAGAAGAATGTCTCTTCCTCTGCAACCAACAGTTTTAATAGTGAACTACCATTGGGTGCTGGGAACCAAACCCAGGTCTTCTGCTAGAGCAGCAGGTACTCTTAACCACTGATCGATCGATCTCTCCAGTCATATTATAGTCATATATATTATATTCATATTTTCTTCTTTCTCTAGAGAAATTTAGAGATTCACCCTGGATTAAAGTGACCACACATCTAAGTACAGTGTTATATTAACTTCCAAATTCCTTCAACGTACTCCCTCACTACCATCTCATTAAATTACTAAGCATCATTACTTATTAACTGTTCAGAAGCCGGGCATGGTGGCACACACCTTTAATCTGAGTACTTGGGAGGCAGAGGAAGGCGGATTTCTAAGTTGGAGGCCAGCCTGGTCTACAAAGTGAGTTCCAGAACAGCCAAGGTTACAAAGAGAAACCCTGTCTCGAACCACCCCCCCCAACAAAAGAAAAAGAAAAACAAACAACAACAACAAAAACTGTTCAGAGAGGAACATGACCATAAACAGTATAGCTTGTTTTAGAGTACAGATGAGGTCAGAATTTTTTTTTCAATTTATTTATGTGTATGAGTCTTTTTCTGATGTGCACCATTTGCATGGCTTTGTCTCCACAGAGGCCTAAAAATGATGTCAGATCCTTGGAATTGAAGCTGTCCTGTGGGTACTAGGAATTGAACCCGGGTCCCTTTAGAAGAGCAAGTACCCTTAAGCACTCCAAAGCCCGGTATGCCTATGATCTCAGCACTTGAGACCGGCAGTAAGAGGATCAGGGATTCACGGTTCTCCTCCTCCATTTGTAAGTTCTGTATATTTTTATGAAAGCTACTTTTCATAGTTTGAATTCTAAAGGTCATATCATAACAATTATTTTTTTATTCCTTGACAATTTCACAGAGTATACTTTCATCATATTCTTCTGTTTTAAATAAAGTGCTGTAGCAGTGTTTTAGCAAATCAATGCAAATCTGACCTTGGGGACCAATAAAGAAAAGTCTCAATGGTCAGAACTGTATTGTATTTGGTAAAAAACACTTCTGTAAAACTTTCATTTAAAAAAATAGTATGATAAAAGTAAACTCTATTAAATTCTCAAAGAACTAAAAAAAAATGATTTAGCAAGCACCAAGTCCCAGATTCAACCTGTAGCACCACATAAAACTAGTCATAGTGAGACTAGCTGTAATCCCAGTACATAGGATGGAGCTAGGAGAATCATCTTGTGAGGAGCAGAAGCCAACATCTACTACAGTGTGTACATGCCTACTCCAGATTACAGGAGACCCAAATCAAAAAGTGAACCGAATGGTTAGAAATATAGCTCGGTGATAAAGTACTTACTTGGGCTGGTGAGATGGCTCAGCAGGTAAGAGCACCCAAGAGCTCTTCCAAAGGTGATGAGTTCAAATCCCAGCAACCACATGGTTGCTTACAACCACCCGTTATGAGATCTGACGCCCTCCTCTGGTGCGTCTGAAGTCAGCTACAGAGTACTTATGAAGAATAATAATAATAAAAAGCGAATCCTTGGACGGGAGAGACCAACCAGAGCCAGCGAGGCGAACAGGGTCGGCCAGAGCAAGCAGGGGCCGGCTGGAGCGAGCGGGGACGGCCTGAGCGAACGGGGGGTGGGGGGGTGGGATGGGGGTGGGGGGTGTTGTTGAAGGGAACAAGGGATAAAGTACTTACTTAAAATATTTGTATGTAAATTACCAATGAAATTCTGAACATAAAACTAAAAGAGGATATATCCATTTATGATTTTTTAAAAACAATGAATTTTGACAAAAAATTTTATGAATTTCTTTTTAAAAGTAGGAATAGAAGGTAAAGTCTTCAAATTGATTAAATAAGAACATCTATGATGCTACTTAGTGATAAAAATTGTCTAGTTTTAATCTTAAAACAAGGAACAAGGCAAGGATGTCCATTCTCGCTACTTCAACCAACTACTGCTTAGTGCAAGAAAGGATCATACAAGGGAAAGAGATGAAAAGGAAACCTATTATTCTGTGTTGATGTCATCATCCACATAAACAATCTCAATGTGTCCTTTAGAGGTCATCAAATTTAGTAACTGAATATCACAAGGTTAATATTAAAATAAATGTTAAGTGTAGTATCTATATTCTAGCAATAAGTAACAAATATATTCCCAAAATTAAGCCATGGATTCAAAGGTCTTTGAAGGAAATCCTCACAGCTTCTTTGTAGTAAAGTGGACTGTAAAGTTTATACAAGGGCTAAGCATAAGAAACATTAAAACAATTTTGAAAAAGTAAGAACCAATTTGGAGTAGTCAAGCAACATAGTCCAGAGTTATCCATGCATGATTAAGAGAAAAGATGTCCTGAATCAATTACATCTCAACGTGCAAAAACGTCTGAACTGAAACCAAATTGTATATTCATTACAACATAATGCAAAATGGGAAAAAAATGAACAAAATTTAAAACAAAATTACAAAACTTTAAAAAGGAAATAGAAACAATCTTGTGACCGTATGTTAAGGTACAATTTTTAAGATATGAGATCCCCCCCCAAATATACTTTAAAACAAAGCTGACGAGCAGTGATTCAACAACAGCTACGTAGTGTCTTTTGAAAGGACTGTTAAAAAAATGCAAAAGTAATCACAAATTGGTCCAAATACGGAAAAAAAAATCATAGCCAAAATATATTAAGAAATTAAGAAAAAAGCTAATCATTTTAAAAATGAGTACAGAACAGAATATAAAGAAGATAAACTGAAAAATATGCACATAAAAAGATATTAACCAACCATACAAAAAAAAAAAACAATGAAGATATAAAGCAACTGTGAATGTCTGCCTCACTGGTGAAAATAAGATAGAACTACCTCTTTTGAGAGTGTTCTACAGTTTCTAAGTTTGTACTTAGCATTCAAGTCACCAACTCTACTTCATATTTACCACTCAAAATGAAACCATGCGCATGAATATTTCCATATGAAAACATTTAAAGTAGCTTTATTCCTAATAGCCAAAATTTGGAAATAATCCAAATGTCCACTAACAGATGGACCTAAACAAACAGAATGTAATGTATCAGTACCATGCAATACTACTGGTTAATAAAATGGAATGCTGCTCATATGAAATGACTTAAGTCTCATAAAACATTCATTTAAAAGAAATCTGATAAATCCCAGTATGTGGGAGCTATTCAGGAGGATCACAGTACTTCAAGGATAGCCTGGTCTCCACAGAAATTTCTAGGTGAGTCTGAGCTACCTAGTAAGACCTTGTCTGAAAAAACAGATATGTAGGTTCAGTGTGGTGGTACACACCATTAGCCCCAGCATTAGAAAGACAAAAGTAGGCTGATTTGGGGGAAGGTCAAGTCCATGGTAGGGGAATTAAAAAACAGGACAAACTTGTTCTCCATAGTAAGTTCCACCAGGACAGGAAGACCTACATTATGAGACCTTGTCAAAACAAACAAACAAACAAACAAACAAAAGAGATATATACAAAAAGCTGAATGCAGTGTGCTTTAATTCAAATGACATTCTAATAAAGCAAATATATAATCATAGAAGAGATGCTTAGTTATTCTCAGGGTTTGTGAGGGTTTATTTAGAAAGTGATGGAAACATTATATCCTTTATTATTCTGGAAGTAACACTAATGTACACATTTGTCAAACTTCGGTATACTAGTCAGCTTAAAAGGGAGAATTTTATTAGGCATCATTGTACCTTAACATGTTTGACTTTAAAAATAGCCAGGCCTTGGCCGGGAGTGGTGGTGCACGCCTTTAATCCCAGCACTCGGGAGGCAGAGGCAGGCGGATTTCTGAGTTCTAGGCCAGCCTGGTCTACAAAGTGAGTTCCCGGACAGCCAGGGCTATACAGAGAAACCCTGTCTCAAAAAACAACAAACATACAAACAAACAAACAAACAAAAAAATAGCCAGGCCTTTACCACATCTGGGCTCTGATTCCACCTACATAGAAAGCCTAGGCAGGAGAAGGCAGCAGACTAATAGGCTAGCCCAGCCTGGAGCAAAACAGTGTCTCAGAATCCAAATATTACAAAATAGCCTTTGATACCGCTCAGTGGCAGAGTCTACCTAATATGTATGAGGCCCTAGCTTCATTCCCACATTACAAAATAAACAGAAGACAGATGACTGGTTGATAGATGAATATATTCTAAAAAGTAATATAGCTGGCCATATGGCACATGTCTTCAATCCCAGCACTTGGAAGGCAGAGGCCAGCCTGGTCTACTACATACAATTCCAGGACTGTCAGGGCTACAAAGAGAAACCCTGTCTCAAAAAATAAAATAAAATAAAAAAATAAGCAATATAGCTAATTATCTATTTTGCAGCTCAGTAAGTATATTTGAAATAATAATAATAATAATAATAATAATAATTATTATTATTATTATTATTATTATTGACCAGGAACATGATATGGTAATAAAAACAAGATAGGAAGAAAAGCAAACTTTGGCCAATTATGACTTATCTAGATTTTGTTCAGGTTTCTATGCCGCAAACAGAAAAGCTATAACCCAGTTTCCCAGATATATTCCCTAGAAATGTTTGGAATCTTTACTTCCTTTTTTTTTAAATTTTTGAGACAGTCTCACTATATTAGCCCTGGCTAATTTAGAGCTCCTTTATATCTTTTAAACTTGACTGCTATGTTCTATGTGAAAATGGACTCAATTGTGCCTAAAGACATTTCCAAATACAGGGCAGATGTTCAGATTTTAAAAGGCATACCAACAATTCTGCAATTACTAAACAATTATTGAAAGAGTAACAAACTTCCTGAAATCCTGAAAGAATATGCCCAGTTCAAATACTTATTTGTAATCTCAACAGTGTTGATCTCAACACTCAAGCAGAAGAAGGACCACAATGAGTTTAAGGCCAACCTGGGCCACAAAGTGATATTATTTCTCAAAAACTGAAGCAACATTAACAAAAGCACAACAAAGAAGTGTCAGGCCTGTGGCTTAGAGGTGGAAAAGTTACCTATAGTACATGAAGCATTAAGTTCCATCAAGACCACAAAAAGAAAGAAAGATAAGAGCCAGCCAATTATGACAGTAATTATCCTACTAGGAATGCTAAAGAGAATGATAAACTGAGGGCTGGCCTGGGCTACACAATAAGATCTTATCTCACTAAAGGAAAGAAGGAAGACAGGAAGGAAAGAAGGAAGGAAGGAAGGAAGGAAGGAAGGAAGGAAGGAAGGAAGGAAGGAAGAAAGGGAGGGAGGGAGACCTAGGTTCCTTGTCACGTACCTTTAATCCCAGCACCCTAGAAGCAGAGGCAGGTGGGATCTCTGTCTACACAGGGAGTTTCAGACCACTCAGAGCTATATAGTGAGAATCTGTTTCTAAATAAATTAATAAAATGAAAAGAGAAAAATGACTTTTGAAAAGGAGGCTAGCAGTCAGAGTAGGGGAATATGAAAGGAGAAGGAACAGTGAAGGAGTGAGAACCAGAGCAAAGCATAACAATGTCCTGGATGTATGAAAATTACTTAGCTAACTTAAACTCTTTTTGGATTTTCAAGACAGAACTCTGTTTATCCCTGGCTGTCCTGGAACATGCTCTGTAAACCAGGCTGGCCGCAAAGTCACAGAGATCCTCCTGCCTCCACCACCACTAGCTAAAGGTAATTGAAGAAAGAAATTACAGGCTGAGGGTGGTGGTGCACGCCTTTAATCCCAGCACTTGGGAGGCAGAAGCAGGCGGATTTCTGAGTTCGAGGCCAGCCTAGTCTACAAAGTGAGTTCCAGGACAGCCAGGGCTATACAGAGAAACCCTGTCTCAAAAAAAAAAAAAAAAAAGCCTGGCACAGTGCCACACACCTTCAATCCTAGCATTCCGAATGGAGAGGTAGGAGGATCTCTGTGAACTACATATACTTTTGAAAGTAAATAAATTTACGAGGGGGGAAAAACCTCCTTCAAGTCAATAAATTATAAATAAAAATTCTAGTATATAAACTATCCCTGACAAAGTTTTTAAAAAGAAAGTATTAGCAAAACAAATCCAGTAAGACCTAAGTAACTTGAAGGCTCTAAAAAGAGTACTTTTAGCAATGTACTCCTAAGTATCCAGTTTCTCTTACTAAGCTTTATGTTTAATCCTTTAAAACAATCTCTACCCTCAATTTATTTAACCTCTGAAGGTTAATATGTTCTATTAACTTATTGTAAATAATAGTACTACTTTTGAGAATTGTTTCATAAACCAGGCATAGAAGCATATGTCTGTAGTCCCAACATTTGGAGAGGTAGAAACAAAAGATTACCATGAGGCCATCCTGAGCCTGAGACCTTGACTAAAAAAGCCAACACACCATCAACAAGCTGGTAAACACTTTTAATCACAATACTTGGAAGGGAGAGGCAGGCCAATCTCTGTGATCTGTGAGTAGGAGGCCAGTCAGGGAAACAGTGAGACTTTGTCTCAAAAAAAAATTAAGAGCCAACAACAAAAAGTGTGCTTATCTTTTGACTTGAAATGTATCCATTCAAAATTGAGGGCACAGTGTGCAAGAACTGAGAACTACAGGAAAAAAAATATATATTGTTTTTATGGAAGCAGAATGACTTTCCAGTGCCTTGGTTTTATAAGCACTTTGGAAAGGTTAGCTTTAATCAAAATGGTTTAGAGCTAGGTCTATCATCTTGGCAGTCACTAGTAACTAGTAATTCTGCAAAGTTATTTGGCCAGAGAATAATTAGGGACATGTGAATTTCAGTACAATAGAACTAGGAATGGTGATATTTTGTCTTAAAAAAATAGATAAAGGTGTACTGGTCTATGCCTTTAAAATCCAACACTCAAGAAGCAAGTTAGAGGACTGCCTGGTTAAGCAGTGAATTCCAATCCAGTATGGGAAACAGAAAGACTGTGTCACAAAACAACAACAACAAAAAAAAAAAATAGAAAGATGACTGATATAAAATACACAACATAATTATAAACTTGGCAATGAAAAATAAACAGAACATACATTTCTTTCCTTCTGAAAGCTATCTTTAAGCAATTCCCTATAAAGTTTTGCGGAAACTCAATATAGAGACATGGAAATAGAGAACCATATGGCTTAAATTCCTTGTACTCTATGTTCAAAAATGTTCCTGAGGCAG
The DNA here is from genome assembly GCA_902729485.2 of Mus minutoides. Classification (NCBI taxonomy): domain Eukaryota; kingdom Metazoa; phylum Chordata; class Mammalia; order Rodentia; family Muridae; genus Mus; species Mus minutoides. The sequence goes on from LR753322.1 coordinate 1,619,834, forward strand.
GGTGTCGTAGTAAAGTACAATAATCGCAGTATTTGTGAAGTGGGAACAGAAGTCATCAGGAGTTCAGGATCACCCCCTACTACAGTGAACTAGAGGCCAGCAGAAACTAAAGAGATCCTGGCTCAAAAAGGAACCACGTTTCTGCTAAGGAAGAGATGAAACCAAATAGATCATCTTTTACAAAATGAGGATTAAGTTTGCTTAAGGAAAAAATGACTTTTAAAATATAGCCCCAAGGTCTGTGAGATTGCTCAGTGCCTAAGGACACCTAAGGCCAAACCTGCTGACCTGCGTGTGATTCCTGAGATCCAGACAGCAGAAGTCTCCAAATTGCATTCTGACCTCCACACTTGTGCAGTTGCACGTACACACACACCACTAAGTAAATGAATAAATGTCATTTTTAAAGTATATTGTCCCATTAAGAACTTGGCTAGATAGGCTAGAAAAATAACTGAGTGGTTAAAGAGTGCTTGCTCTTCCAGAGGACCCAAAATCAGTTCCCAACACCCATTTTGGGTAGCTCCCAAATGCTTATAGCTCCTCCTTGGCAGAGAATCCAACACTCTCTATGGGCATGTCTACTAGTTTTTTAAGTATACATATATACAGTATACACATGCACAAAGATACACATATACACACATACATAGAAATCAATCTTCAAAAAATGTACTCAAAAAATGTAAACAGCACGTTTATACTTCAAATCTAATTCCAGTGCCTACTTTTGGCGACTATCAAAGGAGTCTAAGAATGATTACAGAAAATGTGTCTAACTCGCATGCTATTACTTACCCACGTTTGGAGGTTTCACATAATTTACAGGTAGTTCTGGAGGTCTGCCTCTGTGGAGAGCTGCAAAAGCAGACCCATTCCATAGTGTACTCTTACAGTCTAGATAAAAAGACCAAAAGTCAGTCAAGAAAAAAAAAAAAAAAAAACGTTTTCTAGTACTTGACACAAAAGAACTTCATTCTACACCTTTAGAAATTTACTTGTACACTTAGAAAATTATCAAAAATCATTGAGTTAATAAATCTAAAAGAGAGTATTTTTAAAGGCATGTGAATATTCATTTGAGACTACATTGATCTCTGAATCTTCCTCTGTAACAGTGTTATAAATTAAAAAAAAAAAAATCTTACCTTTGACATCCCGTAACAGAGACTGCCGACCGACACCTAGTAATGTCTGTACCCCAGGAACACTCTGAGGGATTTCCTTATCTAATAAAGGGCCAATCCTCTCACAAATTTTAAGGAGGTAGTCTGGAGGAATGTGTGCATTGGCTGCCACCTAAATAGAATAAAAAGAACATAGAAAAAAAACATACTTAGTTTTAAAGTACCAACTTATTCCATCATAAAGCAAAGTATTTTACAATATGAAATCAAGAAAATTAAAACTAAATAAATTGCCAGGGAGTAGTAGGATATGCCTTTAATCTCAGCATGTAGAAGGCAAGAAAAGACGGATCTGTGAGTTCAAAGATAGCCTGATCTATAGAATAAGTTCCAAGACAGCCAAGGCTACACACAGAAACACTGTCTCAAAAAAAAAAATTAAAATTTACATATTTAAATCATATGTGAACCAATTTTAACAGACACAACACTGCTGGAATGATAGCTCAGCACATAATAAATTTGCAGAGGGCCCAAGTTTAGTTCCCCCATCAGGTATTTTTTATTTATTTATTTATTTATTTATTTATTTATTTATTTATTTATTTATTCTTTTTTTTTTTTTTCCTCTTTATTAGATATTTTCTTCATTTACATTTCCCATGTTATCCAGAAATTTTCCCTTACCCTCCGGCGTCCCCGCCCTGCCCCCCTACCCACCCCCTCCCACGTAATGGCCCTGGCATTCCCCTGTTCTGGGGCATATAGAGTCTGTATGACCAGAGGGCCTCTCCTCCCAATGATGGCCAACTAGGCCATCTTCCTCCACATATGCAGCTAGAGACATGAGCGCAGGGGGAACTGGTTAGATCATGTTATTCCTCCACCCCCATCAGGTATTTTACAACTGCCTGCAATACCAGAAAACCTATCACCTCCTCTGTCTTTAAGGCACACACATATACAGAGAGTTAAAAAAAATAAAAATAAGTCTTAAAAAAGAAACAGACACAAAGTAAGCAGAGCACATTTAAATGTTGTCAGAGTATTTACACAGCACGGGCCTTTCTCTATTCTACAGACCTTTACTAAATCATATAACTTAATTTTATATAAAATGTGGTTCAAAAGAGAACATCTGATTGTGCCAATAATAAAATATGAAAGTGATAAGTAACTCTGGGATTTCATTTACTCAGTACTGAGAATTAACTGGTAAAAAAAAAAAAAAAAATCTGAGGTAGAGGCAGGCAGATGTCTGTTCTTTTGAGTCCAGACCAGCTAAGGATGCATAGTGAGATCTTGTTTAAAGAAAAGAGAAGAATCTAAGCTATTAAAACCCAGGAAGGTGTCACATGCCTAAAATTCCGGGACTTGGAGCCTGAAGCAAGAGAATTACCACTAGTTTAAAACCAATAAGCACCACATATTGTGTTGCGGACCAACTTGAGCTTCAGGCTAACCTGAGCTACAAAGCAAGGCTCTTTCTCAAAAGAAAAACAAATTCAAAGGGAAAAAGGCTCTCAAGGCCCCCAACACACATACAGCAGAGGACTGGTGGGTCTGGACTCAGGCAGAGAAGATACACCTAATCCTCAAGAGACTGGAGGCCCTAGGGAGTGGGGAAGTCTGGTGGGGTGGGGGTGGGAAGGTGAGGACAGTCCTCTTGGAGATGGGGGTGGAGGGAGGAAGTATGGAATGTGGAACAGTCTGAGTGTGGACCAGAAGGGGGATAGTCTGGATTAAAAAAAAAATCTAGATTCTATACAGAATAAGGGTTACTTATACCAACTAACTACTCACTACTTGTCCCCCACCCCCACCCCAGTACTAGCAATATACGCACAGTAAAGCAGAATTGTTTTCCCTATACAACCTTTAGTTTCTTTAAAAAGGATACTCTAACTCATGTTCTTATGCAAATCATATTATATAGATAACCAAGTCCTAAAGACAAAAGTCCTGGTAACATAGTCTCTTTCTTGTCTTTTCTTTTTTGTTTTGTTTTCTTTTGTTTTTCAAGGTTTTCTCTGTGTAGTCTTGCCATTCTGGAAATCACTATGTAGACTAGGCTGCCCTTGAACTCACAAACATCCAGCTGCCTCTGTCTCCTGCATTCTGGTATTAAAAGCATAACACCACCAGGAGCTGGGGAAATGGCTATGTTGGAGAGATGCTCAGCAGTTAAAAGTACTGCCTGCTCTTCCAGAGGACCAGGGCTCAAATCCCAGTACCCACATAGCAGCTCACAAAATTATCTGCAACCCCAGGCCCAGGTGATTAAATGCCCTCTTCCAGCACCTTCTCAGATACCAGGCACACATAAGCTGCACAGACAAGCATAGAAAGAAAACATTCATATACATAAAATGCTTCCTATAGTTTGTTTGCTGCCCTATTCCTAGTACTCAGAAAAGTGCCCAGCATGAACTACGGCCAGATAAATACTGAATAAATCAGCCAATGAAAAAATGAGTAAGGGTACTTGTAAAGTCTAACTAAAAATCAATATAATAAGTGCTCCTGGAAGATCTCATATTCTGAGTGATTTCTGTTTAATTAGTATAACAAAATCAAAGAATTAAAATACATTTATTCAAAATTCTAGGAAGATAAACAATTCTATTACCGTTAATATTTAGAAGTGGTTACCTGTCAACAAATTTTTCTCCTCTTTGGTTGAGGAAAAAAACCACTAAAAAATACACTAAAAAAGAAGCAAAAATAAAGTATTTTCCCCTAGAGGTAAGAACTGTGTCTCATAAATAAGTGTTCTCTAATTAATCTTTTAGATTTATTAAAAGTCAAGACTGAATCAAAAACTCACATCTTAAATCTTTCAGCAACTTTATAGAAACAAAAGTGTCTGGTTTTCAAACAATTATGCAAAAATATATTACTGAATATAAAAGGGGGGATAGTTGTGCAGAAACAGAAAGAACAGCAGATCCTTCTTCAGTCAGAAAACACTTTTTGTTTGTTTTTTCAGACAGGGCTTATCTGTGTAACAACCCTGGCTGTCCTGGAACTTACTTTGTAGACCAGAGCTACCTGTCTCTGCCCCACTAAGTGCTGGGATTAAAAGTGCAGCCACCTCATCAAGGCCGAGTGGACTGCAAGAAGTTCAGACTCTGATATAGCTGTCTCGTACAGAAGTGGATGCTCACAGTCATCTTTAAGATGGAGCTCGGGGCCCACATTGGAGAAGCTAGAGATAGAACCCCAGGAGCTGAAGGGGTCTGCAACCCTAGAAGAGGAACAACAATATGAACTAACCAGAACCCCCAGAATTCGTGTCTCTACCTCCATATGTAGCAGAAGATGGCCTAGTCGGCCATCATTGGGAGGAGAGGCCCCTTGGTACTGCAATCTTTATATGCCCCAATACAGGGGAATGCCAGGCCCAAGAAGTGGGAGTGGGTGGACAGGGGAACAGGGAGGTGGGAGGGGGAAGGGAACTTTCGAAATAGCATTTGAAATGTAAATTAAGAAAATATCTAATACAAAAATTGAAAAAAAAATAAAGTTCAGACTCTCTACAACTCTACTTTCTGAAAGTTAATCAGTATTAATCGCCTTTCCTTTTCTTTCTACCAGTTTAAAGATTTCCCAAGAAAAAGAAACTTCAAACAACCCTCCTAGTTTCAAGCATTCTCTAGGTTGCCCCACTTCAAGAAGTACTTAAAGTGGCAGAAAAGGTGGCTGCCTAAACCTTTCATCCCAGCTCTCCAAATGCAGAGGCAGGCAGGTCTTGGTGAGTTCCAGGCCAGTCTGGTCTGGTCTGGTCTACCTAAGCAAGGAGCAAGTTCTAACACTTCCAGAGCTACAAGGAAACACTGCTGAAAAACAAAGGAAAAAGGAGGGGGAAAAGGGAGGGGGAGGGGAGGGGGAAGGGAGGGGGAAGGGAGGGGGAGGGAGACTTCTAAAAGGGCTAGATAAAAATCAAGAAGAGTTCAGAGGATACATCTGTCTTCTAGAAGTTGCTCAACAGAGAGAATACACTGAAGGGAGTAAACAGCACTAGCCTACAGATTAAATAAACTCTTTATAAAAAATAATATAGTGTTCGAGAATGTTCATAAACCGACAAATTGCCTTTAAATTGCTATTTGTTACAAAAAACTTACTAAACAATCAGTAAGCAATTACTGTTTAAAAAAAAATCCAACAAACAAATTATTTTCTACCAGTCATGTGAAAAGCATGAGGAAGATGAGTTCAGGCAGGTTGGGAAATGGCTCAGTGGGTAATAAGCTTGTAGCACACCCATGAGGGCCTCAGTTGGGATCCTAAGCAGCCATGTGTAAGGCAATGTGGGCTTGGAATCCTAGCCTTAAGGCCATGGTCACACGGAGAGCCCTGAGGTTTACTGAGCAGCTACTGTACTGAATAAAACAGCACATTCAGTGAGAGACACTGTCTCAAAAAATAAGGTGTATCCAGTGGCTAGTACCATCCACTTTGTTTACATGCATGAAATTACCAAAATGTATAAAAGAGATTCTATTTAAAATAATAAGGAATGCTGAGAGTGGGAGAGATAGTCTTTCCCAGGGAAGAGCACACCAATTGGTTATCCAATACCAAATGATCAGCCCTGAAAATATACACACAATAAGTTTTACTGTGGTGCTTACTAAGAAAAAAAAGAAAAAAGCACAAAGGAAATGAGGAAAATACTTCATCAACCCCTGGCTTCCACATGGACAGAAAACACACATGAATTCATATACTCAGAGGCATATTCACACAGTATTCCCCACATGCCTCATAAATTCATATTTACGGGGGAGGATGACTTCAAGACAAAATTTTGTAAGCGGAATTCATGAAATCTAAATTCTTACCTCCCTATCATCCACTCTCTTCACTTTTTTTTTTTCTTTTTGGTTTTTCGAAACAGTGTTTCTCTGTATAGCCCTGGCTGTCCTGGAACTCACTTTGTAGACCAGGCTGGCCTTGAACTCAGAAATCCGCCTGCCTCTGCCTCCTGAGTGCTGGGATTAAAGGTGTGTGCCACCATGCCCGGCCACTCTCTTCACTTATACCAGCTCACTTGTACTGTGATACCATTTTTTTCCACAATTCTCAAAGAAACTACCAGAACAATCTTAATCACTGAATTATGTTTCCTACATTCAAATCTAGGTAAGTGCTAACTTGTTTCTCTGAGCAACAATGTGTATATGGCACTAGGGAAGTCAATGGTAAGTAGCTTCCAGAGACTGCCTGCTTCCCTGCAGTGTCTTTAATGTTATGGCACTGCATTGAGTTTGAGGAGTACATGCTAGAGGTTTCACATGCTTCCTTCTAGCCTTCTTATGACTGTGGGTCACAGTGCACTTTTGAATTCACACATGTTTAAATTACGTCCATACTTTACATGTGCAATGACTATGCTACCAGCACTCAAAAATTTCTGTGCTATTCATGTAGCTAATTTAAGATATTGTTAGTAATTAGACAAAAGCTAGGTAAGGTAAGAAAAGAAATATAGGTATGTCTGGAATGTTAATATATTGTTTTAAAGTAGTTGTTATGAATCAAATGACAATATGAAAACACTCTTAAAAGGGCCAGGGCTGTGGTTCAGTCATAGTGCTTGCCTTGTAGATATGATGCATGAGGTTCAATCTGCAATACTGCCAAAACCCTTTTAAAGCCTGAATATTTTGAACAAAGACTCTTAGAATGATAAAAAGTACCTTCATAAATACACATACTTTTTAAAGACAATGATCATATACTCTCTTTTGAACATTAACTTTGATAAAATTATTTTAATATTGCCTCTTCTATTTTGCATATTAAATAAGGGTAATACAACCCATGCCATTCTAATACAACTGCTCACTAGTGCTTTCAATTCCATGGGTGAAAAAATGTCAACAAGGGAGACACAGAAAAAGAACAAAAAAGTCCATAATATAAAAAGTTATGCGAAAAAGCAAGGGTACACTGTTTATCACATATTATATACAGTCAAACATAATAAAATATCCTCTGAATATAAAAACGTGAAATGTATAAGACGGGTATTTGAATATAGTTTATACACAAGACAGTTCCATTGCACATGTGTATATGTGTGCCTGTGTGTGTGTGCCTGTGTGTGTGTGTGTGTGTGTGTGTGTGTGTGTGTGAGAGAGAGAGAGAGAGAGAGAGAGAGAGAGAGAGAGAGAGAGAGAGAGAGAATGTAGCCAAGCACATGGAGGCATGTGCCTGCTAGGAAGGCGGGAGAATAAGTAACATTGAGTTTAAAGCTCCCAGAGAATCACAAATTCTTCACAGAAAATTACAAATTCAAAGCCAGCCTTGGCTAAATTATAAAACCTTGTATGATAATACCAATCCAATAAATAAATAAATAAATAAATACCCATAAGGTGGGTCATATCTAAAATCCCAGAATTTCTCAGGCTGAAGCATGAGGTTGCTTAGAGCTTGAGGCAAGCCTGGACTACATCATGAGCTCCAGGTCAGCCTACACAATAGTATGTGACTCTGTCTCAAACACAGTAACAAAACAAAAACACATGATACAGTAAATCAAGTCCACATAAATGGATAGGTGTATTAATAATAATTAGTAAATAATTGCTAAGGATTAAGTCTTACTGCTAATAAGAAAATGTCTATTTAAATCAACTCAGGACTACTATTACATATTAAAACCATTTTAAATGATTTTAAAACTATAAACTCTCACACTGTCACTAGATGTCCTTTGCATTAAACATTAGTACAAACTTCTGGAGAGTGATCTTCAATATGGGGCAAAAGCTTGAAAACTCAAGAGCTACTTTGACCTTATTCATTAATCCATGAGACCTTTGGAGAAGAAGGCAGCAGAAAAAGATCCCCTGATTATGCAAAAATATTAGTGAAAAGGTAAAAGTAACTCAAATGACCAATTGGAAATTAAGACAAATCATAATACCTAAAACACAACGAATTCTTTTTCTTACCATTACCATGATGGCTATTCAAAGAACACTAGTCATGCAAAAGTACTGTCAGAAAAATATAAAGCAAAGAATGGATGCTGATTATAACTGTGTAAAGATTTGCCTTTACTGTTTAAGAAAATGACTAGGAAACCACCTTTTAAAGTATATGGTAAGGAGACCATTTTTAATTACTCAATTTTCTATCAAGTTCATTTTTAAGTTTCCTTTTGTCATTTGCTTTAAAATGATCTACCTGCCTACACATATATAAACTAGAAAAGAAAAAAAGTACACGAAAACATTTCCCATACACCCAGATATTAAAACTATGTTCAAACATCTCTCAGTAGTTCGATACTAAAACATGTATTAGTGAATACTTTGAATTTGCCTTCTGTGATACAAGTACGATTTATGTCTAACAACAACAGAAAGAAGAACAACAAAACTTTGGGCTGAAAAATTAAAGGTAGTAACAGGTATTCTGAGTTCGAGGCCAGCCTGGTCTACAAAGTGAGTGCCAGGACAGCCAGGGCTATACAGAGAAACCCTGTCTCCAAAAACAAACAAACAAACAAAAATAAAATGATTTGTACCCATCTGAGAAATTATTACCATTAATAATACTGGTAGTGGCATTGACTCTTATTACAATGAAACCATTTTTAGATTTGCAAGACATTAGGAAAAAGTCAGTAGCTTCTATAGTAATGTGGCTTCACTCTTACAATACACAAAGTTTTCAAAATGAACATCACAGCAATTTAACTGTTTTCTACTGACAAGCCAACTTTCAATTATTTTCTTTTTGCTTTTATTATCACTCCTTTTATCAAACAACTCTGTAGCTAAGAGTAGAATCTCTTTCCCCACATATAAAAGATCATCTTTTTGTCTCAATGCAGAGCAGAAAGTGCACTTACATTACGAATTATATTTACAGGAGAAACAAGAGCCAATTCAAGACTTAACTAAAGTATATTCTCTTTTTTTAAAAAAAAAAAGTCCATTGTTGTCTCCTAATCCCAAAATCCTGTTCACCTATTCCCAAAAGGTCATAATACATAGTTCTTATTTAGTGAAAACATATTTGCACAAACACAGTTTACTGATGAATTAATTAGCTATTTTTTAAGAGTAGAAATATATAACAATGTTCTTATTCAGTAGACCATTATCTAAAGACGGCAAATCTTGGAGTTCGCTCAGTAGTCCTTACTATTTTTATTTATGTAGTTTTTCTCACTTATGAGTCAGTTCCCCTTCTGACTCTCTTCTCCCCTCCCCTCTAAAAAGAAAAAAAAGAAAGAAAAAGGAGAAAGAGAGAAAGAGAGAGAGAGAGAGAGAGAGAGAGAGAGAGAGAGAGAGAGAGAGAGAGAGAGAGAGAAGCTAGGAAAAAAAAAAAAAAACACCCAAGCCTGGCCTCAGTTCCCGTATTTCAAGCCAGGACCAACCAGAAACCAGTTTTCTTCCACTAATCCGGAACTCCGGGCTGTTACCAACGCTGTCATTGGCCAGCGTCAGTCCTTGGTACGTGCCCCAAGATAACCCCCTGGTTTCTGTCCCTTATCCCCCTACAATGGGCCTTCTCCGCTGTTTGTAACACAGTCATAATGCACAACACAGCACCTCTGAAAACCAACTCACATTCTTCAAAGTTTTGGGGTGAAAATAAGCAAGGCTAGAGGAGGGCAAGGTACCCTTTCCGACACGCTGGGAGGGGGAAGGGGCAGTCCTTCGAACACCGAACAGCAGGCTCGGGGAGCTCTAAGGGCTGAAGGGCCAGGGGCGGGTTGGGGGCACAAGGTGGGGAGGGAGTGGAGAAAGAGTTGGGCTAAGTTGAAACGAAAAGTTTACTAACCAGATCCTCGAAGCTTCTTCGGTGCTCTTTCCCTTCCCAGTCTAAGCGGCGCGGAATCAGCTGGGGGCCGGAGGAAAAGAAAAGGGGGGGTGGGTGAAGGAAAAGCGTCTGCTCCCCAGAAGCACCCAGCCTGGAGCCTAATCCTAGACCCTTTAACATTTTCATTGCTCCAGTCCCTACAGCTACTGCCGCTGTGCCGGGAGTTGGGGGTGGGGGACAGGCCAAAGGGAAGGAAATCCTGAAAAAACACCTCCCGCAGGAATAAAAGGCAGCGAGTTTAGACCCCTGCGTTGTCCGCCCCTTCTAAGCAAAGAACCCGGTTTACCCCAAGTGACAACAGCCCCAAGTGTCCAGCCCGAAGGCTCCCTCCGGGCCCCTGCCCTCGGCCCCTGACCTACCTTACCCTTCCTCCAGGTTCTCCCCAGCCCTCCCCACCTCTTCCCAAAAGGGGTCCATACCTGATGCTCTTCGAGCTCTTGCACTAGCACCTGGGGAAGAGGGACACAGGGATGTGAGGAGCAGATTGGGGCGCCAACCCATTCCTCCCTCCCCACTTCCAACACAGCCGCTGACTGTAGGAGTAATCGCGGCCGGCCTTTTCCTCACCCTCCAACTGCACTGCTCACCCGGTGCCTCAATTTCCCCAATGGGACCATTCCCCAACACTCCCAGATATCCTTTCCCTCTCACCTGAGCAGATTTGTTACAGGGTCCGGACTGCAAGAACCTTGCGATCAGGTAATACAGCTCTAAAGAAGGGGTTGGGGGTGGGGGGAGACGTTGAGAGAGAGGCAAGAAAAAGAGATACAAGCTTTTTAAAAAAAAAAATCTGACAGCAGTCGCGCAAAGCCCCCATCCCTTTTGCCCCCGGCTCAGCTACCCACCGGCTTCGATCTGGGTAGGTGCCGCCGCCATCCTTTTCCCGAGGGGGTTTGGGGGCTTCGCTCTGGAGGGCTGGCGGGGGCGGGTGGGGGCGCTGCCTCTATTGTGGTGAAGCCCCCATGCTTGGGAGTCCCGCCGCTTCCGCCGCACTCTTCGTCCCAGTTTCGGTCTCTCTCGGATTCATCGCATCACGTTTCGACCCATAGATATTCTAGCCCAAGAGCTGAGGAGGCGGAGGAGGAAGGAGAGCAAGAGAGAAGGAGAGGGAGGAGCTGAAGTCGCCGAGGGGTGGGCGGGGGGAAAGGGGTGGAGCCACAGAAAGAGGGAGGGGAAAAGGGAAGGGAGCAGCTTGCAGAGCTCCAGGCTGGCCGCCAGAGGCACTAAGGCGGCCGCTTAAGCCGGCCTGGGGTTGCCTAGTTACTGCCCAGAGAACAAGGAAGAGGTACTAAACACAGGCAGACGCTCTGGCAATCTCAGTCAAACTCTGTGGTGGCTTTGGCGTCCCAGAGCTCCGGAGTTGCTTACCCTTCCTGTAAGGGCAATCGAACCCTTTCCGGTTAAGGAACCCTTCTCCAGACGTGATCAAGAGAAACTTGCGGGGGACTGACTTGATTTAGCTTACCTTGGGTCACCGAACGGATTTGGTTTGTTTGTTCTTTCTCTACCCCAAGAAAAAGTCGCTAGCTACTAAGAGGTTTTGTTTTCAAACGAGAAACAGTATGCCAAAAGAAAGTGCTGCGCCTACCTGATGAGCAAGGGACTAATATTCTTATAGAAAACTTCTGATAGTAGTATCGAGTCTCCCCTTGATTCTGATAAACATTGCGCGCAAAGTTTACACTTTAACGAGGAGGCCATTCCCCCCTTCTGAAATGGTCAACAAGCTGTATCTTCTCAATTCCTGTAGGATAAGTTGGAACTCTGTTTTGAAATTCTGCCAAAACGTTTTTAAAGTTCTTAACTATTCATTGAAATTTGGATAGAAATGATAGTTTGGTTTGGTTTGTCTTTGAAGTGGTATTCTCTGACATGCTGTCACTATGTATCTATCCAAGGCTCGCCTGGAATTCCATGTCAATCCTCCTGCCTCGGCTTCCCTGGCGCTCACATGGCAGGCATGTGTCGCCACTCCAGTTTACAAAAAGTCTTTTTTTTTCCCACTGCCTTGAGACTACAACTGTTTTAATGTACAACTTTAACTCTTAGCACAGTGCTGATTTGATCAAAGGATTTGTATAATAATTGACAGTTTGAGTAAACTGGTTCAATTCCCCAATTTCTCTTAGCATCCTGTTCTCAGGATGTTACTTTGAACAGAATTCGTAGAAACAAAACATGATGGGACAACAAGTACTATTTTGAATTGTGTACATTATTTGCTTTGAAATACTCAAATTTGAAGGTTCACATTAATGTATGGCTATAGTGGGAGTTTGGTTTTTGGACTCGGAGCTCGGTGATTAAACCACATTGGGTATAGAATTAAATTTAATTCAATTCATAAACTTAGCATATCCTTAGTAACTCTTTCTGCCAATTTCTTTTATTCAGTAATTAATAACAGCATAAGATAAGTCTAAAATGCTATGCTTATCTTTGGTATAATCAGTATCTGAAAGAAGTAGATAAAAGAAATATAAAACCTCAGGAGAAAATTGTGAGGTGCTTACTGAAATAGTAATTTTTATAGTTCAACATAATATAATTAACAGCAAACCTTTCCCAAGCCATTACTACATATTTTACCTGCTGTAACTCATTCAATCTTTAACAGTGACCTAGGAGATAGATTGTTTTTCTCTATCATACTAATATTAAAAATGACTATTAGAGGACTTCAAAGCACTTACATGCTATTGTTTTCCTTATATGTAAATGATAATAAATAATATTCACTGTGTTTGCTAACACACATTTTTGTAGAACTCATGTGAGAATATATCTCTGTTGTATTCAAAAGGCATGTGACATAATTATCCCAGCGATCACTAAAACTGTAAATTTGGATGCAATTAAGAGAGAAAACTCCACACATTTATGGAAATTTAAGGTAAGAAATTACTTTGTACAGAATTATTTTTTTATATTTATTTATTTATTTATTGTGTATATGCAGGGGCAGAGTCACCTGGCCTCCAGATAAATAATTATGTTAACTGGAATTTGAAATGACAAGGGATTAGGAGTAAAGAAAATACAGATTAATCCCCTGTGGTCTGATCTACCTATAATCCCATCACTAGGGCTGCTGAGGCAGAAGTGTCTTTAGTTCAAAACTAGACTGGGATACATAGCTAATTCAAAGATGGCCTGAGAGATAAGGGGAACTGGAAGGAGCACAACATTAGTTTCAGGCACACAATAGCCAATGATTCTAGTATCCTCTACTGACAAAGCAAACTGACACAAGGAAAAATACTTAAAGCCCAAATCCATTTCCACAAAACCAGTCACTGAGGGGTAAATTTTGGAGATGATAATTAAGGAAGTGATGAAGTAGCAGGTATTTTCTGTACTAAGGATGTAAGAAGGAAGTTTTTTAAATGTCTGTGTTCCCACAAAATATTCATTCTTTAGAACTAATGCTAACTAATCAAACACTTTGAAGGAATTTAGAAGACTGAATCACCAGTCTTAATCTGTGCCTGACCACATTTGTATTCCCCAACCCTCTGTGTGTGTGTGTGTGTGTGTGTGTGTGTGTGTGTGTGTGTGTGTATGTGTACATGTGGAGGCCAGAAGACAGCATTTGGGCGCTGCTTTTCTCCCTCCATTATGTGGGTCCCAGGACTGAATCCAGATTGTCAAGCTTGGCAGCAGGTACCTTTGCCCACTAAGCAATGTTGCTGTGTTTCTATAACTTTTATCAAAATTTAGATTAGGAAAGCAAATTTTCATCTATTACAGGAAAAAAAAATGGACTTCAGTAGAAAAAATAAGAAATGTTGCTAGGCATTGTGGTATGTTCTTACCATCCTAGCACTTGAAAATTCAGGGCAGGAGAATTAAGAGTTCTGCAGCATCTTTGGTTACAGAGTGACTTTGAGACCAACCTGCCTACATGAAAATATCAAAAGAAAGAAGGAAAAGAAGAATAAGATAGTTGGCAAGTGGCTTGGTGGGTAAAAGTGCTTGCCACCGAGCCAACAACCTGAGGTCAGTCCCCAGAACCTACCTGGTGAAGGAGAGAACTGACTCTCTCTAGTTGTTCTCTGACCACCATACTCTTGCCCTGGCATGCACTTCCCACCCACACACAAACACACTTCATAAATGTAAAAAATGTTAATAAAAAATGTTTACTTGGTAGCTGCATTAGCTTCCTGGGGCTACCATAACAACTTCTAATCCAGAGGGCTTAAGAAAGCATTGGGTTGGTTTTTTACACATGAAAGCTGGAAATGTAAAATCAGCCTCTGGCAGAGTTTGTGCTCCCTCTAAATGCTCTGTAAAAGAATCCTTTTTACCTTTTCTAGCTTCTGCTGGATCCTTAACATTCTTTGGTTTATTGATGGCATACTTGCCTTATCTTCCTCCATGCTCAGATAACCTTTGTACATGTGGGGCCCTGAGTCAAATCTTAGTATATTGTGCATATACATGATTCTAAGGACCCACCCAGGCTTTCCCACATTTTGGGCAAGCACACTACCACTTAATGTGTATTGTTATGAGGACAGGAGTCATTAAATTTCAGGTCCGCCTTACATCTAGAATGATCTCATCTTAATGCCATAATTATATCTACAAAGACCTTATTTCCAAGTAAGGTGATATTCACTGGTATTGTGGTTAGAACATGAACATATTTCTGAGGGGTACAATTCACTGAACTATCCTTTACTTTACTATCATCTTTATTTTTAAATTAATCTTTTTTGGATAGAGGGAGTTTGAGACAGGGTTTCTCTGTATATCCTGGCTATCCTGGAACTCACTCTGTAGACCAGGCTGGCCTCGAACTCAGAAATCCACCTGCCTCTGCCTCCTAACTACTGGGATTAAAGGCATGTGCCACCACTACCTGGCTAAATAAATCTTATTTTCCATTATTGTATGCATGTATGGTTGTGTGTGCATGATGTGTGTACACGTGACTGTCAGAGGACAATTTTGTGATATTGGTTCTCTCCTTCCACTTTTATGTGGGTTCCAGGAATTGACCATATTGTTCTTTTAAAAGTCATATTTCAAGAGTTTCTATAGCAAAACTTGACAGCCTCAGTTGGATCCTCAGGTCCACAGAGTAGGAAAGAACTGACTCCTGTAAGTTGGCCTCTGACTTCAACACATGTGCAATGGTATTGTGCTGGTAGGAGTACATATACAAAGGAAATAAACTGTCAACATAATTAAAATCACATTGCATGAGCCAAGGATATGGCTCAGTTGGTAAACTTCTTGGTTAGAGTGAAAGATAATTTCTCAAATTTAAAAGCAATCTAAAGGGACAATCCTAAATTTGAACAAGGAAAGCGGAATATTAATTATTGATCTAAAGCAGTGGTTCTCCACCTGTGGGTTATGACTCCTTTGGAAGGGGTCACATATCAGATATCCTACGTATCAGGTATTTACATTACAACCTATAACAGTAGAAAAATTATGGTTATGTAGCAACAAAATCATGTTATGGTTGAGAGCCACCATAACATCAGTCACTATATTAAAGGTCACACAGCATTGGGAAGGTTCACAGCTAATAGAGGTTAGGAACTCCGGAAACCAAACAAAAGTAGTAATGAAAACAAATGAGAAAAAAAAAATGGAAAGGCACTCTCAGCAGAAAAATAGGCAGCATTATTAAATTCACCACCATATATACATACATATAATGAAAGTGTTAGAAGAGTGAGAGGAAATATTTCGAAGATACATTGTAAGGATGTTGGAAGCCTTTGCTTCAAAGTAAACATACACACAGGAAGCTGACTGAACTACAAATATAAGCATTTAGTAGTGTCCACTCACCTATTGAAAATCAAAAAAAAAAAAAAAAAAAAAAAAAAAAAAAAAAAAAAAAAAAAAAAAAAAAAAAAAAAAAAAAAAAAGCAATGGAGGCCAGAGGCAATCTGATAGCATAGTCATTGTTACACAAGAAGGAAGGCACCACACAAGAATCCTATGTTTAGTAAACCTAACTTTGAAAACAAAGGTGACCCGCAGATGTTTCCCCAATAAATAACAAATGGAACAGTTTGTTGATAAGCATAGCCATATTACAAGAAAGACTAAAGGAAGTTATTTTCCAGCTGGAAAGGAACAGAATTTAGAGAGCATGATGGTTCTGCCCCTTATTCATGAGAGTACATTCCAGCCCCTCTCCAGTAGATGGCTAAAACCAATTCCAACATAGGCTATGATCTTATTCAGGGATACATAGTTTTGGTTTTGGGTTTTGTTTTTATATGTTGAAACAAAGTCTTCTTGTGTAGCCAGGGTCAGACATTTAGTCACTTTGCTTCTACCTTCTGAGTACTAGAATAACAGGTATTTTTCACTTTGAGATACAAATTCGAAGTCTTGTAGTAACAAAGTACTTACCACCTACTATAGCAGTATCTTTTCTGTCCAAAGTATGATAGCAAAAAGAACACTGATTTCTTGAAAAAGAACACATTTTGTTCTCTTTTCTTTCTCCTACCTCCTTCTGTTTCAGCACTGGGAGTTAAATCTAAATCCAAGCTCCTCCAAATACTAGGCAAGTGCTCTCTATTGCTGTACATCTCTTTTTCTGTTTGTTTGTTTTGTTTATATTTTTATTAGTTGCTCAGGCAGGCCTTGAACTATCAGCGATTTTTGTTTGTTTCAGAAAGGGTCTCAAGTATCCCAGACTGGCCTTGAACCCACTATATACCCAAAGGTGACCTTGAATTTCTACTTTTTTCTGCTTCCTTTTGCTAAGTGCTAAACAGAGAGACAGGCATGCATTGCCACACCTGGGCGAGCTTTGGAATTTCAGTCTTCTGCGTCTATAGAAGCTGAGATTAGAAGCTTGCACCAACAGGCCCAGCTACGGGATTCATTCTTATGCATTACATTTTTTTTAATTTGTATTTATTAAAATGTAGAGGCCAGAGGACAATTTTACAGTGTAGACTCTCTCCTTCCACCTTATAGATCCCACGCATCACACTCAAGTGGAACAGTGTGGGTGCAACTTAATCCCAGCACTCAGGAGGCAGAGGCAGGTGGATCTCTGAGTTTAAGCCCAACCTAGTCTACATAGTGAGTTCCAGGACAGCAAGGGCTACCCAGGGAAACCCTGTCTTAAAAATAACTCAGGTGAGGCTTGTATAGCAAGAGTTTTACACAGCAAGCAGTCTCACCAGCCATAGTAAATAGATTTAAGGGTTCTGCTTCTTTTTTTTTTTTTTTTTTTTTTTTTTTTTTTTTTTTTTTTTTTTTTTTTTTTTTTTTTTTTTGGTTTTTCGAGACAGGGTTTCTCTGGTAGCCCTGGCTGTCCTGGAACTCACTTTGTAGACCAGGCTGGCCTCGAACTCAGAAATCCGCCTGCCTCTGCCTCCCGAGTGCTGGGATTAAAGGCGTGCGCCACCACGCCCGGCTTGCTTCTTTTAACAATAGAGTATTACCCCCAAAGAAGAAAAAAATTGCATTCAAGGAAACAAATGTAACTAGAGAAAGAAAGCATCCTGTTAAGCAAAATGTGCCAGAAACAGAGATACAAATGTTTCCTCATATGAAGACTCTAGATTACACACATAGGCATGTATGTAGATATGTGTATACATATGGCATGAAAGTAGATGTGGGACTGTGGGCAAAATGATGAGGAAAGCAAAAATTATGAGTAAACTATGTGCTATTCATCTTGTAATGAAAGCTCCTGTTTTGTGCAGCAACAATGTACAAATACAAAAATAAACAAACAAATAAATAAAACACAGGGCCTTGTAGAAGAAGGCCAAAAAGGGTATGATCTTGAAGAAGATATTGGAACTCAAGGCACTCCCTTCCACTATCTCTGCTTCCTAGTCTTGTTAAGGTGAACAAATTTCCTCTGTCATACACTCTAACCTTCATTTTAGGGCTACCAGAGGCTCATATCCATGGAACTAAGCAGCCATGCACTAAAACCTCTCAGAGCCTGAGCCAAGGTAAACCCATTTTTGAATTGTTTTAGCTCATACATTTTTTACAGAAACAGAAATCACATCAACACACAACAATTTGCCAAATTCACCACCATTCCTAATCAATACATCCAACAAACTAGTTTACAGCAGGAATTGCATCAAGCTACTAACAGGTGTAGCTGATATAATAGTTAATTGTGAAACCCGAAGGCTCCCTCTTATAATCAGGAGATCCCATTTAAGGTAGAATTTCTTCTCTTTCTTTCACACAGGGTTTCATGGAGGTCAGACTGGCCTCAAACTCCCCATGCAGCCTGGAGTGACATAGGCGTTCTCATCCTCCTGGCTCCATTTCCCAAGGGCTGGAATTAGTAGCATATACCAGCATACCTGCTTTAGGCGGGGCCCCGGGGTAAAAGCAAGAGTCTTGTGAAAGCTTAGGCAAGCACTCAACCAGCTGAGCTACATCTGCGGCCCTTCTCTCACTAGTTCTGTTCATTGGCTTCTCAGAGGTCTTCCAGGTTTAAATAGTTAAGAAAAAGCAGAAACCAAATCTGGTGTGGAGAGGAAAAGTATCTCTTTCTTTAAAATTCATGGACTTAGATAGCAAAAATCTTAAGGAACTCACAAAAAAACTTATCAGAGCAAATGAATGAGCAGAGCAACGCACGAAATGTGACCAAGATAGTACTTATAGGTCGGTAGACAAACAGTAAAGATTTTGAAATAAAAACTTATAATTTACAGTATCATCAAAAAGAGTAAAATACTTAGGAATATGTTTTACAAAATAAATGTAGTACTAATGCACTGAAAACTGTTTTTTTTCTCTTTATTAGATATTTTCTTCATTTACATTTCAAAAGTTATCCAGAAATTTCCCCTTACCCTCCCGCATCCCCGCCCTGCTCCCCTACCCACCCCCTCCCACATATTGGCCCTGGCGTTCCCCTGTACTGGGGCATATAAAGTCTGTATGACCAAGGGGCCTCTCCTCCCAATGATGGCCAACTAGGCCATCTTCTTCCATATGTGCAGCTAGAGACATGAGCGCAGGGGGAACTNTGTTGACAGTATCTTTTGCCTTACAGAAGCTTTGCAACTTTATGAGGTCCCATTTGTCAATTCTCGATCTTACAGCACAAGCCATTGCTGTTCTATTCAGGAATTTTTCCCCAGTGCCCATATCTTCGAGGCTTTTCCCCACTTTCTCCTCTATAAGTTTCAGTGTCTCTGGTTTTATGTGGAGATCCTTCAACCACTTGGACTTGACCTTCATACAAGGACATAAGAATGGGTCAATTCCCAGTCTTCTACATGATAACCGCCAGTTGTGCCAGCACCATTTGTTGAAAATGCTGTCCTTTCTCCACTAGATAGTTTTAGCTCCCTTGTCAAAGATCAGGTGACCATAGGTGTGTGGATTCATTTCTGGGTCTTCGATGCTATTCCATTGATCTACCTGTCTGTTGCTGTACTGCAGTGAAAACTGTAAAGCAGCCGGCTGGGCGTGGTACACACCTTTAATCCCAGCACTCAGGAGGCAAAGGCAGGAGGATCACTGTGAGTTCAAGGCCAGCCTGGTCTACAGAGTGAGTTCCCATGACAGCCAGGACTAGAAAGAGAAATCCTGTCCCAAAATGAATTAAAAATAAAAATTTTAATTTTAAAAATTAAAAAGAGAGAGGAAGAACATTGTAAACCAGTATTGAATGAAATTCAAGTACACCTAAGGAAATAAAAAGCCATTCCATGTCCATGGTTTGGAAGACATAATAGTAAAAACTGATCAACATTGCATAAAATATGTAGCCAAATCCCAGCAGGAATTTTGGCAGAAACTGTATGATTCATACAAGGAGCCCAGAATAGCCAGAGCATCTTGGAAAGAAGGATAAATTAGGATGGTTCACACTTCCCATGCTCAAGCCTTACTAACTAAAAGCAATTATCAGGAGGAGTCTGTGTTACTGACATAAAAAAAAAAAGTCATATGCATCAATGGAATAGAATTGA
The DNA here is from genome assembly GCA_902729485.2 of Mus minutoides. Taxonomy (NCBI): domain Eukaryota; kingdom Metazoa; phylum Chordata; class Mammalia; order Rodentia; family Muridae; genus Mus; species Mus minutoides. Next base: position 1,639,767 of record LR753322.1, read on the forward strand.
GAATTCAGAAATAAGCCTGCAGCTCTGTTATCCATTGTTGACATCAGTACCTAGAAAATACAAAGTAAAAAAGAAAATATCCTTTCAACAAGTGCTGGGATAAATGGATATTCACAAGAAAAAATTAGTTTAGACTACTATAATGCAATAATACATACAGAAATTAACTCAATTTTTTCTGTGCTCTAAAGGTTAAAACAATACAATTTTTGAAGAAAAGGTACCTTATATTAGACAAATGTTTCTTTGTTATGACACCAGCAACACACTAGCAAAAGTAGATACATTAACCTTTGTCAGAGGGAAACAGTTATGGACATCAAACAATATTAAGAAAATCATGGACATTAGTCAAGCAGGTTTATCCGGCTAATCAGAAAGAAAGCTCTAAAATCATGAGGCAAAATAAATCCTTCCACCCTTTGTAAAAAGGGGGAAGAGAGAAAGAGAGAGAGAGAGAGGAAAAGAAAGGAAAGGAAAAAGAAAAGAGGCACAAGCTTTTGTTTGTTTGTTTGTTTTTGTTTTTCAAGACAGGGTTTCTCTGTATAGCCCTGGCTGTCCTGGAACTCACTTTGTAGACCAGGCTGGCCTCAAACTCAGAAATCCGCCTGCCTCTGCCTCCCGAGTGCTGGGATTAAAGGCGTGTGTGCACCACCACGCCCTGCTTGAGGCACAAGCTTTTAATCCCAGCACTCTGGAGGCCAAAGCAGACATGTCTTTGCAAATTTGAGGTCATTCTGATCTACAGATCAAGTTCAGGCTGACTATGGCTACAAAGTAAGACCCTACATAAAAGAGGGAGGGAGAGTCAGGGGGGGGAGGGAGGAGGGAAGGAAGGAAGGAAAGAAGGAAGGAAGGAAGGAAAAAAGGAAAAAAGGAAGGAAAAAAATAACCTAGCTGGGCAGTAGTGGCATAGGCCTTTAATCCCAGCACTCAGGAGGCAGAAGCAGGTAAATCTCTGAGTTTGAGGCCAGCCTAGTCTACAGATCAACTTCCAGGACAGCCAGTGCTACACAGAGAAATCCTGTCTGAAAAGTCAACAAGAAAGATAACCCAATGAAAGGAAGAAAATAGTTGTAAGTTATATGCAATAAGAGTCTACTTAGCAGAATATACACATAGAACACAGACATATCAGTGCTCATTACAAAAATGCAAGTTGAAATCATAAGATGACAGTACCTTCCTTCTACCAGTAATCTTACACCGAGCTGTAGAAACAGTTTGGTAGTTCCTCAAAAACTCAAACTGTCGCCATGTACCCAAAAGAATGGAAAAATATTTACAATAAAAGTTATCCACCAAAGCTCATAGCATCCAAAACAAACAACAGAAGCTGTTGCAGTGGCAAATGCTACTAATCTCAGCATTTAGGATGAGGAGGCAAGAGAATTATTTCAAGGCTAGCTTCAATTACACAGAGAATTCAAGGCTCGCTACGGTTTCCTGAGATCTTGTCTCAAAAAAAAAAAAGTTCACAGCAGCATTATTTCTAATACTACTTCCATAGCAGAAACAATTTATGAATGAATTAAACAAGATATTTTGTACCTATGGAATTGAGTATTCTAACATAAAAAAGGAATGAAGTAATGACATATGCCCTATCTATCTATATCTGTCTGTCTCCTGGATGGACCTTGAAAATGTGTTGAATGAAAGAAGTTAATCAGAAAAGAGAGCAAATATAGTATGATTATGTGAAATGTGAGGAACAGGTGGAACTATCAAGGTAAAAAGATTACTGCTTCCATTGGTCTAATGACATGGAGCAAGAGTATGTGCTTGCATATATTATAATTATTTGGGGTGGGGGAAGTGTTTCTAATGTGTTCTACAACTACATCTGATAATGCTTGCACATGTTTGTAAATAGATAAAGAACCATCTACGGGTACAAGTTTTTCTCAGTGCATGGGGATGCCTGTGAATGGGTGTGGATGCTGTTATCCATGTGTAGAGGTCACAGGATAGCTTTGTGAAGTCAGTTCTTGCCTTTCACCTTTACATGGGTTCCAGAGATCAAAGTCAGTTCACCTGGCTTGCATGACAAGCCATTTTACCCATTTCCTGAATCACCATAATGGCCCTAAATTCACATTTTACAACAGTGAACTGGAGCTGGAGCTGGAGCTAGAGCTTCATGCTTAAAATACTTCTCTACCTTGCAAAAGGCCATGGATTCATTACTCAAACAGTGATCTTTATGGTATGTAAATTATGTCTCAAGTGGGGGTCTTAAAAATATGTGGTGCTTTGAATAAAGATAAACTAATAAAATCAGATTTTCTTAAAAATTAATTAAAACGGTGTTTGGTTAATAAATTTAATTATGATTGGAGTATGTTCTTAACATTTTTCCTCATTGAGCCATAATTGAATATTTCAAAACCAAATAGTATTTTGATTATTTTCTCTTTTAATATTGACTTGTTCTTTTTCCTTCATTCCCACATGGATTTTCAAATTGCTACTCACAAAGGAAACAGTAAGGAGTTGGGATATAGTTTAGTGGTAAGGGGCTTGGTTATCATGTGCTAAGCCATGGATATGGTCATCACACATAAAAAACTTATTAAGCATCTTAATAATTATAGAAAATGTCACCTTTTGTACATATTACAATTGTTTTGACTTAATATTCTTCATTTGGTTTTTCTCCTCCTCGTTATCTTCATTAATAAGGTTTGCTTTTCTTTCTTTCTTTTTAAAACAATTCTGTAGCCGGCAGTGGTGGAGCACGCCTTTAATCCCAGCACTGGAAAGGCCATGCCTTTAATCCCAGCACGGGAAGGCAGAGGCAGACAGATTTCTGAGTTCAAGGGCAGCCTGGTCTACAGAGTGAGTTCCAGGACAGCCAGGGCTATACAGAGAAACCCTGTCTCCAAACAAACAAACAAACAAACAACTAATTCTGTGCGGGCCATGCTGTTGCACACCTTTACTCCCAGCACTTGGGAAGCAGAGACAGAGGGATCTCTGTCAGCCAGCCTGGTCTGCAAAGCAAGTCCAGGACAGCCAGGGCTCTATTAAAAAAATAAAAATAAAAATAAACAAATAAATAGAGCAATTTTGAGTCAGGTCTCACTGTGCAGCCTGTACTATTCTGGAACCCTGTGTCAACTAGACTGGTTACCAACTGAGAGATCTGTCTGCTTCAGCTTCCTGAGTAGTGGGATTGAAGGGGTGTGACCCCATTGCCTTATCACTTGTCTATATTTCTAATTATTAAATAGGTGCTTAGAATAGATTCCTAATGCTTGAAACCTATATGGATTGAATACATAATTACATACATACATATACATATATTTACACACACACACACACACACACACACACACACACACACACACACAGAGTTTTCTTTTTTAAGACGGGTTCTCGGCCTTGGCCATCCTAGAACTCACTATGTATACCAGGCTGACCTCAGACTTCTAGATCTGCAGTTCTCTGCCTCCAGAATGCTGGGATCAAAGGTGTATGCCAGCACTGGGCACCTGGATTAAATATTTTTAAAGGCTTTCCCAAATTGGTGCCAAGTTTCTTTTCAGAAATACTCTAGAACATATTTTCATTAGTTTTACCTCCAACTTATTTTTAATTCTACTAATTTTAATATTTTTAGTAATGTATGAAAACTTTTATATCATAAAGAATCATGTATCTATATATATCATCTATTATTTTTAGTTTAACTATGTGGTTGCATAAATATGTGTACAGTACTTACCTATTAGCCATCTGTTTCATTTGTAATAGGCAAGAATTGCCTATTGCCATCTTATTAATCTGTATGGTATATGTGATCATAAACACCTTTTATGCATGTTTCTGCCAGTGTCGTTCCAATTTTATTATTTTCTTTATTTGTTTATTGTTAATTAATCTACTTGTTTTTGAGACAGGCTCTTACAGCTTAAGGGCCAGTCTCCATTGTCACCAGTCTTCTGTTTTACTTCTCAGGTGCTGACATTACTGATGTTCTTAATTATGACTAGTTTGTTTTAAAAATTGGATTTTCTTTGTTGATAATGGTGGAGAGTTTAAATTCAATCTTCCCCATTTTCCTTTGATTTATTTTCCATTCGTGCTGGCTAATCTTGGTTGCCAACCTGACTGCATCTGGGATCCTCTAAAACTGCTGATGGGTACTACTGTGAAGGCTTTTCTTTATCAGCTTATTTGAAGCATGGAGGCCCACCCTAAATCAGGGTGGCACCCTAAAGCGGGTGCCAGCTCAGAATAAAAACGACTTGGAAAACAGAAAGATTGCTTTTTGAATGCTTGTCCTCACTCTCACTCTCAACTCCTTCACTTTTGTTCCTACAGAATTTCTTCACTGGTGTTCATTCAAACCCACTGCTTTAGGATCCCAACAGACTGAAGATCAGCATCCCTCCAGGACTCCAGTGCCACATTGGGGCTACTGAGATACTGAGCCTTGTAGATTGAACTACCAGAATCTTGGTCTTTCCATCATGAACTAGTCATTAATGGGCTACCCAGCTATACTGTACCTGGTAAGCCTAAGACATCATATATGTATATATCTTCACACACACACACACACACACACACACACACACACACACACACATATATATATATATATATATATATATATATATATATATATATATATATATTTATATAAAATCTGTCAGTTCTATTCCTTTAGATTACCCTAATACACTGTTGCTCCTGAACTTGAAAAGGAATCCTCATCCTGAGATTTCTTGCATAGTTAATCTTTCTTTTCTATTAGCATTTATTATTTAGAGATAGGGTCTCCTGTATTGCAGGCTAGCATAGAGATCCCTATTATCCAGCTTCTCCCTCATGAGTGATGACTTATAAATCTTTGTGTAGTACACCTGTGTCACTATGTCTGGTACAGGTTGTCTAGTAGATTGAACTCAGGGCTTCATTAATGTTAGGCAAAAACTCTACTGACTAAGCTACATTCCCAGCATTCTATTACCTCTAAAAAAGTTACTTGAGGGGCTAGGAAAAACAGTACTCTGGCTGAAGGACTTGCCATATAGCATGAAGAACCAAGTTCAGATCCCAAGTGTGTGTGTGTGTGTGTGTGTGTGTGTGTGTGTGTGTGTGAGTGTGTATTCCAGGGGATTGCTGGTTTAATGATAGACCATATAGCAAATAATGACAACATCAATAATATCGTGAAGAACAATAGATGAAGACACTCATTGTTAGCTTTTGGACTCTACATGAATAAATGGAAACATGCACTCCCACTACGAAAGTACACAAACATACCGAAAGATATGAAAAGAGAAGATAGACTGCTTGGGAAAAGGATAATAATGAAAAGCCTTGTTTTATTCAGTGTTCTGTTGCTGTGAAGAGATACCATGACCATGGCAACTTTTATAAAAGAAAGCATTTAGTTGGGGCTGGCTTACAGTTTCCCAGGTTTCGTCCATTATCCTCATGCCAAGGAGCATGGAAGCATGCAGGCAGACATGGTAGCTGAGAATTCTACATCTGGGTCCAAAGGCAGCAGGAGGAGAGAAATAACTGAGAGTTTTACATTAAACAGGCATCAGGAATGCAGAGCCACTAGGCCTGGCTTGAGGAGAGGCCCTTGGTCATGTGAAGGCTCTATGCCTCAGTATAGGAGAATGCCAGGACCAGGAATGGGAGTGGGTGGGAGCAGGGGGAGCTGGGGAGGGGATAGGGGATTTTCAGAGAGGAAACTAATAAAGGGGATAACATTTGAAATGTAAATAAAGAAAATACCTAATAAAAAAAGAAAGAGGGGGCTGGTGAGATGGCTCAGCGGGTAAGAGCACCCGACTGCTCTTCCTAGGTGATAAGTTCAAATCCCAGCAACCACATGGTGGCTCACAACCATCCTTAATGAGATCTGGCGCCCTCTTCTGGAATGCCTGAAGACAGCTACAGTGTACTTACATATAATAAATAAAATAAATCTTTTTTTTTCCTCTCTTTATTAGATATTTTCTTCATTTACATTTCACATGTTATCCAGAAATTTTCCCTTACCCTCCCGCGTCCCCGCCCTGTTCCCCTACCCACCCCCTCCCACGTGATGGCCCTGGCATTCCCCTGTTCTGGGGCATATAGAGTCTGTATGACCAAGGGGCCTCTCCTCCCAATGATGGCCAACTNATGAATAAGGCTGCTATGAACATAGTGGAACATGTGTCCTTATAACCAGATGGAAACTCTTCTGGATATATGCCAAGTAGAGGTATTGCTGGATCTTCCGGTAGTACTATGTCCAATTTTCTGAGGTACCGCCAGACTGATTTCCAGAGTGGTTGAACAAGCTTGCATTCCCACCAGCAGTGGAGGAGTGTTCCCCTTTAAAAAAATAAAAAAAAATAAAAGAAAGAAAATCTCAAAGCCCTTTTCTGGTCACATAGTTCTTCCAAGGTGGCCATACCTCCTAGTCCTTTCAAATAGAGCCACTACCTTAATGTCTAAATATAGGAGTCTTATGTAAACTACCACAAGCTGTAATAGAGAGTGACAAGAGTGGGTAACAGGGTGTGGACTTGATCCAATGACAATAAACACATATATGAAAATGTCACAATTGGGGCTGGAAATATGACTTGGAGGTGCACAATCATGAGACGTTGATCTCAGCAGCCATGTATCAAAAGCCTATAAGTTCCAGTCTGATGGATCTAATACCCACTTCTGTCCTCTCTGTGTGTGCACACCCTTACTGTCTGTCCCGAACATGCACATACTCTCATGCAGACAGGGACACATAAAAAAATAAAATACATTTCTTTATTTTGTGAGTGTGTGGTGCATACGTAGAAGTCAGAGGACAACTTGTCTGAGTCTGTCCTCCCTTCTTTTCAGGTGAGTTCTGGGAATCAACAACATTGCGAGGCTTGGCAGCAAGTGCCTCTACCCCCTGAGCTATCTCCCTAGCTCTAAAATCTGATTTTGAAAGGTATTATATTTATTTATTCTCTGTTTCTATGTATGTGGCTGTGTCTTGTCTCCTTGTTTGTGTTCCCATTCCTCCCTCTCTCCCTCTCTCCCTCTCTCCCTCCCTCATCTCCTTCCTGCCTCCCCTCTCACTCTCTATGTGTCTGTGTCAGTGGGCATGTACCTTCTGTGCCTATGTGGAGGTCAGAAGACAACTTGGAGTAAGTTTGTTCCTTTTACCTTAGGTTCTGGGCATCAGATTCAGATCATCAGGCTTGGCTAAAAGCATCTTTATCTATGGACCAGTCTTACAGATCCAAATTAAATTAGAAAGAAAGAAAGAAAGAAAGAAAGAAAGAAAGAAAGAAAGAAAGAAAGAAAGAAAGAAAGAAAGAAAGAAAGAAAGAGGAGCCAAAGAAGTGACTCAGTGGGATTAACTTCTAAGCTTGATCCCTAGACACCATATCAAAAGTGGAAGGAAGAGAACTTACTCCACAAACTTCCTCTGAAATCCACATGTATGCCATAGCACTCATGTACCTACAGGCTCATAGACACACAATATTATTAAACTAATTAATTACAATTCTTTTACAAAAATGTCATAATGAAAATCATTCTTGTGTATAATTAATATATGCTTTATAAACAAAAGAAACAAAACACTAATTTAATATTTTTGTGTATGACTACTTATTTTTCAGTTGAATTTGTGTAAAATGGTCGCTTGAAAAATAGCTAACCATTTCTGTCTGGCAATATTTATTAAATGTTTTTTTTTCCCCCAGTTGCTATGTTATGCAGTCACTGTCATTCAATAATGTGTTAGACTAAGGTCTATTTCTTTTTGTGTGCTCTTTTATATTGATCTGTGTCCTAGTTTTCTTTCTGGTTGCTATGACAATATGCCTTGTCAAATGCAACATAAAGGAGAGAGTTTATTGGAGCTCACAACTTCAGGTTACACTTTGTCATTGGAGGTGCCTTAAGGCATCAGGAACTTGAAGCAGAACTATCCCTGTGGGTTTGGGATGTAGTTCAGCTATGCATGCCTGTGCTCAGCTCACTTTCTCATCCTTTTCACTTTTCTTTCTTCTTTTCTTCTTCTTTTTTTTTTGTTGTTTTTATGCTCAACCCCAGGGAATAGAGCTGCCTACTTTTAAGTTGAGTCTTCCCATATCAATCAACGGTAATCAAGAGAAATCCCTACAGACATGCTCCAAGAGCAACACAGCCTAGGCTTACCGAGCCTCCTGCCATTCTTAGGTGATTCCAGATTGTGACAAGTTGCCAATGAAAAGCGAACACCACCACCTAGTCCCAATCCCAAGGTGATTTCATTGTTTTAGATTACATTACATTTTATCATCTGAGAAGACTCGATTTCACATATACCAGTGTTTCTGCTTTTCATTGGCTGTCATCTCCTTATTGTGATTTGTCTCCTATAGTAAAGGCTTGGTTCTCCAGCATTTAGCGTTATTAAGACAGGATCAGATCAAGAAGGCACTGATGTCTCATCAATGAATTGACACATTTGTGTGAATTCATAGGTAATGTGCTAGTAGGAGGTGAGGCCTTGTTGGAGGAAGTAGGTCACTGGGGTACACCTTTCAAAGGCATATCTTCTCACTCTTGGCTCCTGTTTCAAGACGGGGTGACATATGTAGTTCAACTATTACCCTTCTACTGTAATGTTTCTACCTTGTCAAAGAGCTAAAAGCAGTGGAGTCAGCTAACTGTGGACTTAAACCTATTTAACTTTGAACCAAAATGCAAGTGTTGAGTTCTTTAACTCAGGCAATTTGTCATGGCAACTTCTTTTTCTTTTCTTTTCTTTCTTTCTTTCTTTCTTTCTTTCTTTCTTTCTTTCTTTCTTTCTTTCTTTCTTTCTTTCTTTCTTTCTTTCTTTCTTTTGAGACAGGGTTTTTCTGGGTAGCCCTGGCTATCCTGGCTCTCACTTTGTAGACCAGGCTGGGCTTGAACTCAGAAATCCGCTGCCTCTGCCTCCCTAGTGCTGGGATTAAAGGCGTGTACCACCACGGCCCGCAACTTCTTTTTCTTAAAGAACTTCAGAAGCATTTTGTCTTGTTTCTCTTCCCCCTTATCACTTTTGATTTTTTTTTTCAGATAGGATCTCACTTTGTAGCCTGACTAGCCTAGAACTTGGTATATCAACCAGGTTTGCCTTGAACCCAAAGAGATTCACCTGCTTCAGCCTCCCGAATGCTGATATTATAATCAAGTACCACTGTGCCCAATTTATGATGTACTGGGCATCAAACTTAGATCCTTGTTTTTATTTGACAAGCACACTAGAAACTGAACTACACCCCCTGCCCCACAGTGATAGTTCTTTCTTTATAAAAGTTCTGTAAATCTTTTGCTGATTATAATTCATTTCATTAAATCAACATCTTTATAGAGTACAGATCAGTAGTACCTACTAGATGCCATGGCACAGGCTACATATTCACATGGATTATTGAGGGTAGTCACAAGAGCCCTGTATCATACATATTTATTATCCCCTCTTTAGAAATAGGGAAAACAAAACTCTATTAAACTAAATATTTGATCAATGTCATAAAACTAGCAAATATTATTAGCCCTTCTATGTAGTCCACTATTTCTCCTTTTTTTTCTGTCCATCTCTGTCTCAATTTCCCTCTCCCCCACCCTCTGTTCTAGCCCAGGCTTAGAATTGTTTAAGCTCACTCCATAGCTGGTGTGAAGGCTAAACATCTGATACTCCTCCCTCTGTCTCCCAAGTGCTAAAATCAAGGCATGTACCACATGGTTCTCTTTCTTATTGATGTTTTTCCCTTCCCTACCCTTTCCACTTGTTTAATTTGATGCTATTTATTACTGTATCGGTTTAATTGGACGTTCAAAATGCTATATACATGATAACCTTCAACAAGCTACTTACCTTGTTTGCTTCTCTACTCACTGAGACAAAAAGTTACATTTTTTTTTCCTCTTTGTTGAAAGGGCTGGAAGAGAGTTAATTCTTCATCTTATAGTACAAGCCATTGGTGTTCAAGGCTCTTACCCACTTCCTCCTCTTTAAGTTTCAGTGTCTCTGGTTTAATGAGTTCCTTGATCCACTTAGACTTGAGCTTTGTACATGGAAATAAGAATGGATAAATTCATATTCTTCTACATGCCAACCCACCAGTTGAGCAGCATTTGTTGAAAATGCTGTCTTTTTTCCACTGAATAGTTTTAGCTCCTTTGTCAAAGATCAAGTGACCATAGATAGATGTGTGGGTTCATTTCTGGGTCTTCAATTCTATCCCATTGATCTACCTGTCTGTCACTGTACCAGTACCATGCAGGTTTTTTGTTGTTGTTGTTTTTTTTTTGTTGTTGTTGTTGCTTGTTTTTTGTTTTTTTTTTATCACAGTTGCTCTGTAGTACAGCTTGAGGTCAGGGATGGTGATTCCACCAGAGGTTTTTTTATTGTTGAGAATAGTTTTTGCTCTCCTAGGTTTTTTGTTATTCTAGATGAATTTGCAAATTGCCCTTTCTAACTCGGGGAAGAATTGAGTTGGATCTTTGATAGGAATTGCATTGAATCTGTAGATTGCTTTCAGCAATATGGCCATTTTTACTATATTAATCCTGCCAATCCATGAGCATGGGAGATCCTTCCATCTTCTGAGAACTTCTTCCATTTCTTTCTTCAGAAACTTGAAGCTCTTATCAGATACAGATCTTTCACTTCGTTAGTTAGAGTCACACCAAGGTATCTTTTAATATTTTTGACTATTGTGAAGGGTGTTGTTTCCCTAATTTCTTTCTCAGCCTGTTTATCCTTTGTGTAAAGAAAGGTATCTTATGTTATTTGTGACTATTGTGAAGTGTGTTGTTTCCCTAATTTCTTTCTCAGCCTGTTTATCCTTTGTGAAAATTGTTTGAGTTAATTTTATATCCAGCTGCTTCACTGAAGTTGTGTAACAGGTTTATAAGTTCTCTTTTGGAATTTTTGAAGTCACTTATGTGTACTATCATATCATCTGCAAATAGTCATATTTTGACTTCTTCCTTTTCAATTTGTATCCCTTTGATCGTTTTTTTTCCTAATTGCTCTGGCTAGGACTTCATGTACTATATTGAAAAGGTAGGGAGAGAGTGGGCAGCCTTGTCTGGTCCATGATTTTAGTGGGATTACAACAAGTTTCTCTCCATTTAGTTTAATATTGGCTACTGGTTTGCTGTATCTTGCTTTTATTATGTTTAAGTATGTTTCTATTTTGTGGAATATTTTGAGGATTATTGGTATTAGGTCTTCTTTGAAGGTCTGATAGAACACTGCACTAAACCCACCTGGTCCTGGGCTTTTTTTTTTTTTTTTTTTTTTTTTTTTTTTTTTTTTTTTTTTTTTTTTTTTTTTTTTTTTTTTTTTTTTTTTTTTTTTTTTTTTTTTTTTTTTTTTTTTTTTTTTTTTTTTTTTTTTTTTTTTTTTTTTTTTTTTTTTTTTTTTTTTTTTTTTTTTTTTTTTTTTTGATTGGGAGACTATTAATGACTGCTTCTATTTCTTTAGGGCATATGGATCGTTTGCATCATTAATCTGATCCTGATTTAACTTTGGTACCTGGTATCTGTCTAGAAAATTGTTCATTTCATCCAGGTTTTCCAGATTTATTGAGTATAGCCTTTTGTAGGAGGATCTGGTGATTTTTTTTTTTTTTTTTTTGGATTTCCTCAGATTCTGTTGTTATGTCTCCCTTTATATTTCTGATTTTGATAATTAGGATACTGTCCCTTTGCCCTCTAGTGAGTCTGGCTAAGGGTTTATCTATCTTGTTGATTTTCTCAAAGAACCAGTTCCTGGTTTGGTTGATTCTTTGAATAGTTCTTTTTGTTTCCACTTGGTTGATTTCAGCCCTGAGTTTGATTATTTCCTGCTGTCTACTCCTCTAGGGTGAATTTGCTTCCTTTGTTCTAGAGCTTTTAGGTGTGCTGTCAAGCTGCTAGTGTGTGCTCTCTCTAGTTTCTTTTTGGAGGCACTCAGAGCTGTGCATTTTACTCTGACCACTGCTTTCATTGTGTCCCATAATTTTGGGTATGTTGTAGCTTCATTTTCATTAAACACTCAAATGTCTTTAATTTCATTCTTTATTTCTTCCTTGACCAAGTTATCATTTAATAGAGTGTTGTTCAACTTCCATGTGTATGTAGGCTTTCTATTATTTATGTTATTATTGAAGATCACCCTTAACTTAGTCCATGGTGATCTGATAGGATGCATGGAATTATTTCAATCTTCTTGTATCTGTTGAGGCCTGTTTTGTAACCAATTATATGGTCAATTTTGGAGAAGGTACCATGAGGTGATGAGAAGAAGGTATATTGTTTTGTTTTAGGATAAAATGTTCTATAGATATCTGTTAAATTCATTTGGTTCCTAACTTCCATTAGTTTCAATCTGTCTCTGTTTAAGTTTCTGTTTCCAGGATCTGTCCATTGATAAGAGTGGGGTGTTCAAGTCTCCTACTATTATTGTATGCAGTGCAATGTGTATTTTGAACTTTACTAAAGTTTCTTTAATAAATGATAAATGCCCTTGCATTTGTAGAATAGATGTTCAGAATTGAGGGTTCATCTTCATAGATTTTACCTTTGATGGGTATGAAGTGCCCCGCCTTGTCTTTTTTGATAACTAAGTTGGAAGTTGATGTTATTCAATATTAGAATGGCTACTGCAGCTTGTTTCTTAGGACCATTTGTATGGAAATTTTTTTTCCAGCCTTTAACACAGAGGTGATGTCTGTCTTTGTCCCTGAGGTGGGTTTCCTCTATGTAGCCAAATGTTGGGTCCTTTTTATTTAGCCAGTCTGTTAGCCTATATCTTTTTATCAGGGAATTGAGTACATTGATATTAAGAGATATTAAGGAAAAATTATCATTGCTTCCTGTTATTTTTGTTGTTAGAGTTGGGATTCTGTTCATATGGCTATCTTCTTTTAGGTTTGTTGAAAGATTACTTTCTTCCTTTTTCTAGGATATAATTTCTCTCCTTTTGTTGGAGTGTTTCCTTTATTATCCTTTGAAGAACTGGATTCCTGGAAGGATATTGTGTAAATTTGGTTTTGTCATGGAATACTTTGGTTTCTCCATCTATGGTAATTGAGAGTTTTGCTGTGTTCTCTTAGGATCTGTATGACATCTGTTCAGGATCTTCTGCCTTTCGTAGACTCTGGTGAGAAGTCTGGTGCAATTTTAATAGGTATGCCTTTATATATTACTTGACCTTCTTCCCTTACTGCTTTAAATATTCTTTGTTTAGTGCATTTGGTGTTTTGACTATTATGTGAGGGGAGGGATTTCTTTTTTGGTCCAAACTATTCGAGTTCTGTACCCTTCTTGTTCATGGGCATCTCTTTCTTTAGGTTAAGGAAGTTTTCTTCTACAATTTTATTGAAGATATTTACTGGTCCTTTAAGTTGAAATTCTTCATTCTCATCTATATCTATAATTATTAGGTTTTGTCTTCTCTTTGTGTCCTGGATTTCCTGGATGTTTTGAGTTAGGATCTTTTTGCATTTTGCATTTTCTTTGATTCTTTTTTCTATGTTTTCTATGGAATCTTCTTTACTTGAGATTCTCTCTTCTATGTCTTGTATTTTGTTGGTGATACCTGCATTTGTGGCTCCTGATTTCTTTCCTAGGTTTTCTATCTCCAGAGTTGTCTCCCTTTGTGATTTTTTTTTATTGTTTTTACTTCCATTTTTAGGTCCTGAATGGTTTTGTTCAATTCCTTCAGCTGTTTGTTTTTGTTTCCCTGTGAATCTTTAAGGGACTTTTTGTATTTCTTCTTTAAGGACTTTTACCTGTTTACCTGTGTTCTCCTGTAATTCTTTCAGTGTTGTGTGTGTGTGTGTGTGTGTGTGTGTGTGTGTGTTTCCTCTTTAAGGGCTTCTACCTGTTTAGCTGTGTTCTCCTGTATTTCTTTAAGGGAGGTCTTAATGCCCTTCTTAAAATCCTCTACCATCATCATGAGATAAGTTTTTAAATCTGAGTCTTGCTTTTCCAGTTTGTTGGGTTATCCAGGACAAACTGGTGGGAGAACTGGGTTCTGATGATGGTGAGTGGTCTTGGTTTCTGTTGGTAAGATTCTAGAGTTTGCCTTTTGCCATCTGGTAATGTCTGGTGTTAGATGTTCTTGCTGTCTCTGGCTGGAGCTTGTAACTCTTAAGTCTGTAAGCCTGTGTCAGCACTCCTGGGAGACCAGGTCTCTCCTGGCAAGACCAGGGCACAGAGGGCTGTGGAACAGCTCCCACCTCCTGGGTGCAGATATAGGCCCTTAGGACCCTTCCCAGCTGTTCTGTAGCTTCTGAGGCTTGTGTGCTTCTGAGTGGTCCTGCCTTAGAGAGTCACTGGAGAGAAAATGGAGATCTCCCTTGAGTCCTGGGGTCAGAGCACTCCCTGGGGCAAGCTCTGCTCTAGCAGGGAAGGTGCACAGAGCAGTAATATACTTCTTGGTACAAAGCAATATTTTCATTTGAGTCAATCCTGTTTTTGTGCCAAACTTTTTCTAGATCATTTTAAGATACTGTTGAATAAGAATATTTTTAGGGCAGGGTCTCATGTACTCCAGTCTGGAACTGAACTACTAGCCAAAGATGATCGTTGACTTCTGGTTCTACTGCCTCCATATGCCATGTGCTAGGAAAAATTTCCCCTTTTCTTGGATACAAATTAGATAGTAGTGTTAAAATAAATTAATAGTTACACTCTAAGGATTTATTAATATTAAATTTTAAAATTATGATTTTAATAGAGTGTGTTTGTGTTATCTGTGTGTGCATATGTGTGTGCAAGTATATGTGAATACATGTTGGGGCCAGAGGATGACATCAAGTGTCTTCTGTTACTCTTCATTGGTTTTATTTTCTTAATTAATTTTAGAAATTGAAATGTATTTTGAGTCATTTTAATCATTTGCCTTCTTCTTGACTTTGAACCCTTCCATGTATGGCCCTTGCTCTCTTTCAAATTCATGGTCTCTTTTTCTTTGTTGTTTTATATATACATATGTATGTATATGTTATGTATATATGTATATTTATATATAATATATTTGAGAGATTATATATATATTCCTAAATGTATAAATACAATCTACTTAGTCCAAATAATATTACATGTGTACATATGTACATATATATGTAATATACATGCATATATGATTTCATAGTTACCACTTAGTATTTTTTTAAAAGCTCCTTCATTGGCTGGATAGACAGGACAGTGAGTTCCTGGGATCCACCTGTTACTACCCACATCTCTCCCTGATGAGCATCACCACACCCAGATTTCTAAATGGGTACTAAAGATCAAACAAAGGTTTTCATGCTTGAGCAACATTTTAGCTACTGAGCCGTCTCCCTTTGTTAACTACAGTTAGAAACAAAACCAGTCCCAGTAAAATCATATTCATGTCTAAAGAATTGTCCATTTTGATTTTACTTAATTGATTTTACAGTATTCTGCTTTTAACCCAAGAAATAAAAGGAGACTTTTTGCCAGGTAGTGGTGGCACACACCTTTAATCCCAGTACTTAGGAGGCAGAGGCAGGCAGATTTCTGAGGCCAGCCTGGTCTACAGAATAAGTTACAGGACAGCCAGGGCTACACAGAGAAACCCTGTCTTGAAACAAAACAAAACAAAACAAAACAAAACAAAACAAAAAAACAAAAAAAGGAACCATTTTTGTTAAGTTTTAGGGAAATGGCTAGGTTCACTATATAGCTATATATACACATATATCCAATCTCTGTATATGTTTTATGTCAATAAATTGAAAACTTAAAAAACATAGGTTAATCCTAAGATCGAATTTTAATATTCAAAATATTATGGAATTCAGCATCTTGTGGAATTAAATATTCTGTATATACTAAATCACTAAAAAAAAAAAAAATCCTCAGTATATTCCAGGGGATTCTGGTTAACCATTCAGTCCATGCCACCATCCATCTGTTTCTCAGCTGTCTGATTAATAAATATTGTACCTTAGTTAACTTTAAAATCCATCAATGTCCACATTACTGATTTAGTTCAATTTTGTTTGAGACATGGTCTCATTCTATATCTCATGTCAGACTGATCTGCAATGCAACATATCCCAGATAGGCCTTAAACTTAGCAATCCTCCTGCCTCAGCTTCCCATGTGCTAGTATTAGAGGTGTAAAACCACCCAACTGAGCTTCTTTTGAACTTTTAAACACTGTAATAGAAGTGAACTCACTTACTCTCCAAATACCTACTCATCTTTAAAAATGTATTACATACTAAAATTGCCCTAAGAATGTCTGATGTGCATTTCTTACCTGACTAGGCCTGCTTTCCACTTGAGCTAACATCAAAGTGCATTTTTATGGCTGTCCTTTGAAATTCTGATGAGCTCACTACTAGTTCTACTTCTCTCAAAACAGCTCTTTCTTAGCATGATAGAATAATAATGTGAGGCAGAAAAAAACATTGTTCTAATCTTGGTTCTTTCATTGACTGACCCTAGGGGGGGAAAATGACACAACTGTTTAAGGCTTTTAGAAAAATTCTATACAATGGATAGACTTGCCCTACATGTAAAAATTCTACCACTATAATCTCTTTACTTCTATATCATTATTTCTTCAATTTCAATTCTCAATTCCTATTCACTAAAGATGCAAGTATTATGGCTCGCATTTTTTCATGATGCAAGGATTCATCTAACACACCCTCATTCCTTTTGGCTCTCAGTTCTTCTAGATACTATATTTTTTCTCCTTTTTTAAGTTGTTTTGTGGAGGCTCTGGTTCTTAGGGACAAAATGAACTTTGCCTTCAAATCGGCTTTTCACTGAGCAGCCTCCTGCTCTTGTTCTCACATGCAGGCGCCTGTATCTCAGCAGTCTTTCTTAGAAGACACGTTACTTTTAAGTCTACCTGGATGCAAAACGACATGAATTCCTCAGAGTTGAGCTTCTCAGGTATGGCTAGCTCTGCAGGTGTCCTGGAGCAGTCACAGGTGGCCTCCCAGAGAGCTAGGGTTTGCAACCTTGGGCAGTGTTTACCTCTGAAGTCTTCCTTTGGCCTCACCCCTACCCCTTCCTCACAGAGAGTTAATTGAGATATCTCCCACTCCATCTGAGCAATCCTCAGAAACCTGGCACCCACCCTTAGGGGGCAATTCTAAGATAAGATATTACCACCATGCAGTTCAGCATGGCCTTAATCTCAATCCTAAATTTTAGTTAAAAGGGCATTGTCTTCCTTGGGTGCCATTCTGCAATTTCTTCATTCTTGAAATGTTTTCTTACTTATTTCTTGCCAAACCTTTCTTATTCCCATTTTCTTATATATAACCATTTTCTTCAGTGCTGGGTATTGCATGCAGAGGCTTACATGTTAGCAAACACTGCAGTTACCACTGAGTTGTATCCACAGCCCCAAACATTCCTTTTCTTCTATTTATCTGCACATCATTGTGTAGTTTCTATTTCTTAATATTCCTTAACTGTGCAATCAAGCACTACTACTGAAAACAAAAAACAAACAAACAAAAAAAACCCCAAAAACTATGTAATTCACCAACTTCCCTTCTATTTTTGCTGCATGGAAAAAGCTTATTGACACTTTACCATACGTTTTATGTTACTGTACTGTTCTGTTCATTGTTCTGTATTACTAAATGGTTTTTGTATATTTTTTCTTCTCTCTTTTCTGCTCAGATTATTTAGCCTGCATTACTAAAGTATGAATATTTTCAAGGTGGTAGTTTCTATTTGTTTCACAACTCTAAGTATTCTCTTGATTTTAGCTATCTTCTTTGATTTAAGGAAATCCAACTTATATTTGTAGTCCTAATAGTGCTTCTGAATTAGTTCTCGATTAATCTTTTGTTTGGATTTACTTGCATTATTTTTATTTTGTGTATGTTTGTGTGCCTTCATATATGTATGTGCACATGTGCACAGTCTCCCACAGGCCAGAGATGCTGGATGCCACTAGAACTAGAGTTAAAGGAAGCTATGACCTATCATATGTGGGTACTGGGAACCACACTCAGGTCCTGTGCAAGAGAAGTAGGTGCTCTTTTTTTTTTTTTCAACTTTTATTAGATATTTTCTTCATTTACATTTCAAGTGTTATCCAGAAAGTTCCCTATATCCTCCCCCCTCCCGGCCCTGCTCCCCTACCCACCCGCTCCCACCCCTTGGCCCCGGCGTTCCCCTGTATTGGGGCATATAAAGTCTGCATAACCAAGGGGCCTCTCTTCCCACTGATGG
>LR753322.1:1658091-1703789 GCA_902729485.2 Mus minutoides
AAGACACGAGCCCAGGGGGTACTAGTTAGTTCATGGTTATTGAGAAGTAGGTACTCTTAACTCCTGACTCATCTAACCAGCCTTGATCATTCTTTTATTTTTATTTCAATAGATATTGAATACATACTATATGCCAGGCAGGATGATAATGAAAATTAAAAGGTGAGCAAAGCATATGTGTTGTACATGACAAAATATTTGTAAGTTAAAAAATACTGTACAGTTTGGTAAGCACTGTAATTGAAGTACATTGTATTATAAGAGCATGAAAACTATTAAATTTTGGAGAAGGGCAGGGAGTGCTTCCAAAAGAATGTAAAAGGTAAGTATAGACTAGAAGTCTTCACAGATGAGGAGGAGTTTATAAACTGAAAGTGAATGGAATGGGCTGCCAAACATGAAAAGACAATTCCAGACAAAAGGGGTCAACAGGTACAAAGGACTACAAGTCACAGCGGATGTGGTATTTTAGGAAAACTACACTTAGTTCAGATCCTAAATTTCCAGATAGGCTAGCCAGAGTTAAGGAAAAAGTGATTCAATCATAGTCGAAGCAATATGTTCTAAGTTTTCAGTTTATAGTCATTTTTTTGAAAAAAATGTTAATGTATTCTAATCATGTTTTTTCATCTTTCAACTTCTCCTAAATCCTCCCTTCCTTCTTCCCACTCAGGGTCACACTCTTTCTTTCTCTCAAAAACAAAACAAAACAAAACAAAACAAGCAAGCAAAAAACCAAAAAGATTCCTTGTCTTGCCCACAGCCCCCAGTTAGGTTTGTTTATCTTCTGTGAATTGTCTATTACAGTCTTCTACAGGCTGGGATTACCAGGCAGCTTTCCCACTTTTACATACATCTGCTAGAATCCTTCATTGATCTCAGGGCATAAAAGAATAATCTGACTAAATTATCTTGTGTCTTCCCTGAAATAAATCACCATGTCACGTCTAGTAGTTTTTTGCCATTTTATTTTATTTTTTTATTGTACAGTTTTTATTCTTGAAACTATTGATATAACATCCACATTTAGTTACAAATAAAAAAGGGTTGTACATAAAAAATCCAAACAGAAAACAAAACTAAAACCTAAAATAATCACTCCCCCACAAAAACACAAAATCAGGAACAAAAATATAATAAGACAAAAAAAAAAAAAAAAACCCTGCACAAAGTTAAATGAGACAAAATGTCTACGAAAATACCATTGAGTTCATTTTGTGTTGGCCCAACTCTTGAGCATGGAGCCTACTCTGAAGTATGGTATACCCAGAGAAAACTAATTTCTCCTTTCCAAATGAGAGTCAATTGTAGATAGCTTCTTGGATAGGAGTCAAAGCTCATCTCCACTCTCACCTCAGTGCTGGGACCCTGTGTGGCTTGAACCTGTACTGGCCCTATATACGCTGGTATAGTCTATGAATTCACATGTGCCTTGTGCCTGTTGTGTCTGGAGGACACAGTTCCCTTGCACTCATCCACTTCTTCTGGCTATTCCAGTCTTCCATTTCCTCCTCCACATGGCTCCTTGAGCCCCAAGGGGCTGGCTTTAATGAAAACGTCTCATTTAGTACTAAATGCTCCAAAGGATTTCACTATCTGCACACTGTACAGCTGTGGGTGTCTGTGTTACTCCCCACCTACTTCAAGAAGAAGCTTTTCTGGTAACAGCTGAACGAGGCACTGATCTATGAGTAAACCAGAATGTCACTTGGAGTCATTTCATTGCTATGTTTCTTTGCCAGAAGGATTTTTTTCCCCAATATTCTTCCAACCTCAAATTTACTATTTATGAGTTAGTAAAAAGTGGGTAAAATATATTTCAAGCTGAGTTTAAGGCCAAGCATAGGCTACATGGTACTAACATATATCAAACAAAATAAAACATAGCTCCACCATCACACACACACTTGAATAATGTTCTCTTCTTTATGGTTCTCAATTTCTAATCTTTTGGTTTTCTGCACCACTATATGACTCATATTGTTTTCTAATTTATTTATCTTTAAAATTTATTTTTAATTATATGTGTCATGTGTGGGTATATGCATATAAGTGTGGGTTCCCATAAAGGCCAGAATATCCCTTGGAGCTAGAAATGCAAGTAGTTAAAGCTATTCAACATGAATTCTGGGAATTCTACTCAGGTCCTTCTGCTAAAGTAGTATGGGGGTTTTAATGAACATGGCCCCCATAGGACCATAAGGAGTGGCCTTGTTGGAGTAGGTATGGCCTTGTTGGAGGAAATGTGTCACTGGGCTGGGCTTTGAGGTTTCAGATGTTCAAGACAGTCAACAACCCCAGTGGTTTCTCTATCATTTTTCTGGTGAAGGATCTGGATATCAAATTCTCAGCTCCTTCTCCAGGACCATGTCTGCCTGTATGCTGCCATGCCATGCTTCCTGCCATGAGAATAATGGACTCAACCTCTGAAACTGTAAGCCAGCCCCAATGAAATGTTTTCTAAGAGTTGCATTGGTCATGGTGTCTCTTCACAGTAGTAGAAACCCTAAGACAAGTAGTATATGCTCTTTACCACTGAGTCATTTCTCAGCCACATGGGTCACATATTATGTTTACTTTTTTATAATGTCACCTCTGTTATTACTCCTTTATTGTTGTTTGTGTTGTCTCTATACTGAAACAACAAACCTTATCCTCTCTAACATTCAGTTTTGTATCTGATTTCATATCTTCCATTTAAGGAAACTTTCCTGACCTCTTTTCAGTACTATAATCATACTATTTTTTCTCATATAAAGTTAGTCTTTATTTTTAAAAGATTTTATTATTTTTAATTATATATATATGTGTGTGTGTGTGTGTGTGTGTGTGTGTGTGTGTGTGTGTGTGTGTGTGTGCACATGGGAGTTTAGACACCTTGAGAAGCCAAAAATGATGACAGATACCCATGAGTTAAAGTTACATATGGTTGTGAGCTTTATGGGTTCTGGGAACAGTATGGAAGTACTCTACAACAGTGGTTCTCAACCTGTGGTCCACATCCCTTTCTGCATTGTCTAACTTTTTCACAGGAGTCATCTAAGATCATCAGAAAACACAGATATTTCCATTATGATTTATAATGGCAGCATAATTAAAGTTATGAAGTATCAACAAAAATAACCTTATGATTGAGGGTCCCCACAACATGAATGATTTTATAAGTGTCACAGCATTAGGAAAGTTGAAAACTATTTCTCTAAAAGAACAATGTGCACTGAGTCATCTCTGTAGAGCAGTCATTAGTTGTATTTAGCCATATACTATTATAACATGTACACTAATGAGAATTCACATATTAAAATATTTATTCAATACTTTTTGTTTCCAGATGTTGTAATAGACCAAAGACACCAAGTAGCAAACAAGATAGGATTGTTCAGTGGTAGGTATTGTGACATTGTAGAGATTCCTGGATGCATTTTCTTTTCTGATTACACTTAGGGCCTTGTGAATGTTAGATGAGCTTTCTCAGTGGGACTGTAAGGTCTTGGAGATAAAAGGACAGCTTCTAAAGCTTTATGATAACTGGCTTCTACTTAAATAACGAGAAATGAAAAGAAATCAAAATGAATCAATAAAAAGGCTGAGATGCAAGAAAGGTTCTTAGAAAGGTTCTTAGGTATTGTGGACACATTTGAAGCAAATGGAACCTTTAACTAGGACATAATACATTCTGACTTGTAATACTTAACTGAAGAACACAGTTTGGTTTGTATATGGTTTTTCAGTATAGCCTTGGTTGTTTTGGAACTTGCTCTATAGACCAGGCCAACCTTGAATTCACAGAGGTCCTCCTGCCTCTTGAGTACTGGCATTAAAGGCACCACCACCTGGCAAGAACACTCTTTTTCATTAGTGGTTTATTACCATGAATATTTGATACATTTAAATAAACATATATTCATTGGTCTAATTTCTTCTGTATATGAATCCAGAGCTTTTTATCACTATTGACACTGAGCCACATAATTCTCTGTGGTTTGTGTATATGTTGGTTGGGAGCTGTCACATGCATATGGGGATATTTTATTGTATCTGTGTCCTCTTCCCACTAGATATGAAACAAAATTTTACCCAGTTTAGGGTCAATAATATCTTTAGGCATTTGTCTACTAAGGAGAGAGTAAGAACCCTTGCTGGGTGCACTGCACTGCTATTTGAGATTAATGTTACACATGGTGGCAAATACCTTTTAAAATATCAGCACCAGGGAAGCAGATGCTGGCAGATGTCTATGACCCTACAGGATTGCCTGGTCTATATAGTGAGTTTCAGGCCAGGCTGCATCTGGGATATGTAGTGAAACCCTGTCTCAAAACAAACAAGCAAAGAAACAAGGTAACCCCAATTACCTCTATTCTAATATTCAAAATAAACCCTTTGTCTTTACATTTTATTCTGACAATACTCTACATATGTCATAGTTTCTTTCGTCCAAATAACAGGGATAAGAGAGAGAAAATCACGTTTGAAAAGTTAATATAAATTTCTTACTTTTTGGAATTGTCTTTAGTTAAGACAGTCATTTAGTAGCTATTTTTTTTTGTGCTGGGTGCTGAATAAATTATCTCAATTTAATCCTTAAAACAATCATGAGAAGTTGCTATTAAATCTGTATAGGAACAATTTGACATTAGTGTCCTTAAGCAATTTGTCTAAACTTATGCAAGTGGTGGTTATATATGGATTTCAAATCCAGATCCCTGACATCAAAATCACCTTCTACTAATCATGTTGAACTTACCTTCCATTCATATAATTTTTCAATTATTGTAATTAATTCAATTAATTCATAATTCTTTTTTATTAGATATTATCTTCATTTACATTTCAAGTGCTATTCCCAATTCCCCCTATACCCTCTCCCCATCCTGCTCCCCAACCCACCCACTCCCACTTCCTGGCCCTGGCATTCCCCTGTTCTGGGGCATATGATCTTCACAGCACAAAGGGCCTCTCCTCCCATTGATGGCCGACTAGGCCATCGTCTGCTACATGTGCAACTAGAGACACAAGCTCAGGGGAGTACTGGTTAGTTCATATTGTTGTGCCTCCTATAGGGTTGCAGACCCCTTTAGCTCCTTGAGTACTTTAATTCTTTAAGAGGAATCCATTGTAAAGTGAATTTTATTGGCAGCAGGATATAATATAGCAAAAATGCCCCGCTATTTCTTCAGTTAAAACACTAGAAACTTTATTTTATCAACTATAGTTTTACTTTTTTTCATATTTTTCTGGGCTAGTACAGGGTAGAGTGCAGTGTATGCCATGGCACTTGTATGGAGTTTAGGAGGACAACTTTTGCAAGTCTATTCTGTCCTTCCACAATGTGGATTCCAAAGATTGAACTCTGGTTTGGTGATAAACATCTTTCCATGGTGATCCATCTTGCCAGTCCAATCATCAGCTCATTTTTTTATGTCAGTGGTATAACCTTCCCACAGCTCTGGTTACTGTAATCAGATAATGTTGCTAAACCAGAAACAATTTGGTTAAAGTATTACACACTATATGAAGGCTGCAGAAGGGGGATTGCCACAAAGTCCAGGAAAGCTTGGGTTACAGAATGAGTACCAGCTAAATCCCTATCGCAAGACTCTGTCTCAGTTAACCCAAACAAGCAAAATAAAAATGGAAGGGATTGGTTTCTCATACGTGCTAATAAGCCAATGGTGTTTTGACCATATAGTTAACACCTCAGGTTTCAGTGACTTTGCTGATCTTTTGTGTAGTCAAAATAACGTTTGTTATTGTCATACAACCTAAAGGACCTTGTACTAGAATAACTCCAATTCTGAGAATCCGTAGAGTTCAGAAATCTAATTCCTGATTCTATCATTAATGTCTTAACACTGACCAAGTTATTTCTATACTTTGTCTCATGTTCCCTACTTAGTAATGAAAGGAGCAGAACACAGGATTTCTAATGTCCTTCACACCACTGATATTCTAAAGAGATCTGGATTGTAGAACCTCTCTTGGGAAGAATGGAAACAAAAGCTGAGCATAGTAACCTGTATTTGTAAGCATAGCCTTTGGAGATGAAAGCAGCAGGATCAGGAATTTATTTCATCTTCCACTACAGAGAGTTAAAGGCTATCCTGGTTTACATGAGATCTTGTCTTAAGAAAAGAAATAAAAAAAAAGAAACAACATACAGGTATTTTTAAGGATCCTTTTTTATATGTGGGGGAGGGTTGCTAAATACCATTCTCAGGGCTTTGTATATATTAGGTAGGTGCATTGCCAGCTTACTTTATCTCTCTTTTTAAATACTTTTTAAAATATATATATACATTGGTGTTTTGCCTGCATGCATGTTAGTGTGAGGGTATCTGATCCCTGGAATGGGAGTTACAGACAGTTGTGAGTGGCTGTGTGGTTGCTGAGAATTGAACCCAGATCATCTGAAAGAGCAGCCAGTGCTCTTAACCATTTCTCCAAGCTTCAGTTTGTCTCTTAACATAAAGACTAATTGGTAGTTCAGTAAGAAAAAAAACTTCAAAGCTATATATATAATCTTACAAGTGTTGCTTTGTTAAGCTTAGTTGTTTATTTTACTTTTTAAATATTGTTTTGTTTTTTTTTATGTTTTGTTTTGTTTTGTTTTGTTTTGCTGAGGCACAGTTTCACAATGCAGCACAGGCTAATCTGGACCCCACGACGGAGCCCGAGCTGGCCTGGGACTTGTGATGCTTTTGCTTCGCCTTCCCAAGACCTACGATTGCAGTCATGATACAGCACACCTGGCTGACTGCGTTTAATTTAAGTTTTATTTTACTTGCGTTTTGCTTAGTATTTTTTCCTACATTTCCTCTAGATGGTGCTCCATAATAAAAAATCATTTTGTAATCAAAAAGCTATCAAAAAGCATGGTTAGCCAAAACATACACCCAATGGATTCCAGAATCTGTAGTGTATTTTATCTGTATCATAATTTATATGATACTAGGAATACGAAACATAATTATATTTCCTACATTTTACAAGGTTATTTAATATAGCACAAACCACCATCTGTATGGACTACTACCATCTGCTACTACCACTGTGTACCAATTTCATTTCTCATGTCTGTGTTATGACATCCAGCCATTAATTGATGTTAGAAATACAGTAGCAGCCGGGCAGTGGTGACGCACGCCTTTAATCCCAGCACTCAGGAGGCAGAGACAGGTGGATTTCTGAGTTCGAGGCCAGCCTGGTCTACAAAGTGAGTTCCAGGACAGCCAGGGCTACATAGAGAAACCCTGTCTCAAAAAACCAAAAAACCAAAAAAAGAAAAAAAGAAAAGAAAGAAATACAGTACACTTTTGATCTGCTAAGTGTCATGTTTCATTCATGAAATAAAGCTTTTAAGAGCATGGACCATTCTAATGTAAGGAAAGGCAGTTATCTTTATGGATATGGTCACTGGTTAGCCAACCATGCTTCAGAGGATGGCCTCATATCCATTAATATATGAGCAGCACAAATTGGACTGGGTGGTAAGGGTAGGGAGATAGAAGAGAGATCTGGGAGGAGTTAAGGGAATGATTAAAGGTGAATCTAATCAAAATACATTATATTCATGTATTAAATGCTTAAAGTATAAAAATATACTTTAGAATAAATAATTCCACAGAAAACTATGGGACACCTAGTGTTAGATTTCATTTATAGTTCCACAAAAGCATCATGAACTATAAAGATAAAATATTTTCTCTATATTATAGTTTATTATTATAATACTTTATTAAACCAAAGAGTTTGAACTTCCATTTAAATACTGGGTGTATTTTATACTGATTTGACTTTTATTAAAAGTAGAAAACAAAGTTCAATCAATTGTAATAATTTACTGTAGCTTTTAAACTCTTTGTTATGGTTTGTATCTTAAATGTCTCCCACGCAACTCCTTCAGTCTCTTGTGTTGAAGGCTTGGCCTCCTGCTTGGAAATGGTATAACCTTTTGAATATAGGGCCCAGTGATAGAAAGGTAGGCTAGTGGAGGCATGGTCTTGTAAGAGATACTGAGCTCAGAAGTGAACAGATTTATTTCACCATGCTCTCATTACAGGCAAAACTGCTCCGGCCAAGTAACCATGGACTGAAATCCTTAAAACTGAATAGAAAATAAAAAATTTTCTCTGATTTCTCTTGGGTATTTAGTACAGCAAAGGAAACTAGACTGTCACATTCTTTATTCATCACTATCCCATTTTATAGTCTTCCCAAGGAACAGACTAAATCCTCAAATCTAATATCCAACATAGGTCCACTTCTTAATCTATTTCTGAAGTGCAATTGTAACAATTCCTTGAAGTCTCAACGGTTTACATTTTCAAGTTAAACATCAATTTAAAAGACAGGGCATGCTATCTTTGAATGCCATGTGTGTTTCAGGAGGCTGGTGTGTGTGTGTGTGTGTGTGTGTGTGTGTGTGTGTGTGTGTGTGTGTGTTGTGCAAGTGTATTGGAGAGAGATTTGTGCTACTAGAGATCAAACCTAGGGTGCCCCATATGCTAACCATATGTTCTGAAGCTGAGGACATCCATAGTCCTACAATTTTTTGTTTGTTTGTTTTGAGTTTGGATTCTATCCTATCAGATCTTGAAGTTAGTTGCAATTTTAAAATAATTACTCACCCAGTAAATATTTAAATGCAGCCAAATTGGTTATTTTATTTTCTCTTTGCGCCAGCTGTTATCGCTGAGAATTTTTACAGTAATTAATTTTTTAAAACCACAGGAGCTCATGTACCTCATGGTTGGCATGGAACTTCAATATGCAGCCAGTGACAACCATGAATTCCTAATCTTGCTTCACCTCCCAAGTACTGTGCTTAACAGTGTACACTACTATATCTGACTCATATATATATATATATATATATATATATATACACGCACACACGTGAATCTTAGTCTAGCTCTTAACTCACTGTGTTGTTGAGAATGACCTTGAACTTCTGATCATATTCTTTCACTTCCCTGGTGATGGGATTACAGACATATAGCACCATGCCCATCTTACTCAGTGCTAGGGATTGTATTTAGAGCTTCTTGCATGAATCCACCTATACCAGTTAAACCATTTCACTAGCTTCTTGAAATTCTTTTGGATTTTATTTATCCAACACAGAGATGGTATTTTATTTTATTTTATTTCTTCTTTCTTGTTGTTTCATTTTTGGTTTTCTGAGAGGATTTCTTTGTATAGCCCTAGCTGTTCTAGAACTCTCTCCCTATAATCTGCTGGCATAGAATTCAAAGAGCCAACTACCTCTGCCTCCCAAGTGCAGGGATGAAGGCATGTGTCACCACTATCTGACAAGAGATAGTGTTTTCAAAATCATTTTTTAGACGCACAATAGGATTCATATTTCATCAACAACAGCATTTTTTTGTAGTTTACACTTAGATACATAAGGTTTTTTTAATAAAATTTCTTCAAGAATATTTACTCTTTATTAGTAAAATGTCAAGATTCCTTTTAACATTGAAATAAAGCAAAAAAAAACCCTCTGGAAAAGTAATTAATAATCAATAGCCTGGATATTCCTGGAAATTCAAATGAGATCTTCAAATCCTACACAGATACTTGTCAAATATTCAGCATTTGCCAGGATTGGTAGGGCAGCACTCATGTGTAATCTTTGCACTCTGGGAGCTGAGAGGAGTCCAAGGTCAACCTAGGCTACAGAATAAATTCTAGGCAAGTCAAGGCTATATACATAGAGACATTGTCTCAGTAAAACAAACAGCAACAGAAGCAGTAGACATACCCTGAAGATGAACAGCAGTAATAACTTTTTTGACAGGCTTATTTTAGTACCCTTTGCTCTACTTCAATTTCAGATTGAAAAGTCCAAATCAAACTGATTCAGATCCCTCCCCCCACCCCGCCCCCTGATTTTGCTTGTTTTAGTTTTCTCTAGACAGGGTTCTCTGTGTAGCCCCAGCTGTCCTGGAACTCACTCTGAAGACCAGGCTGGCCTCAAACTCACAAGAGATCCACCTGCCTCTGCCTCCTGAGTGCTGGGGTTAAAGGTGTATTCTACCACTGCCTGTAGTTTTTTTTCATTTTTTAATTTAAAAATTGTTTCATAACTTCATGTGTGATTACTGCACTTTGAGCATTTCATCTTCCATTTCCTCCTATGTCCTTCCCTCACTCAAATTCATAAACTCTTCTTCAATTATTGTTCTTATGTAAACACACACACACTAAAATTTGTTGATTCAATGTAGTGTTGTTTGAGTGTTTATATGTTTAGAGCTGACCATGTGGGATTGGATAAATTATCATAGGACTCCTCCCTAGAGAAGACTTAATCTCCTCCCAGTAGCTCTTCATCCAGGGATGATTTCTTCCATGCAATTACAATTTTGTATTGTTATTCTGCTGGTCATGTTTAGGTGACCATATTGTTGGTATATCATAGGTGAATCTTCCCTGTCATGTGTAGAAGACACTGTCTCATAGCATCCTGAACCTCTGGCTTTTACAGTTTCTCTGCCCCTTCTTCTATGATGTTCCCTGAGCCTTAGGTATACGGACTCTGTGCAGTTCTATCAGTTGGGAAGCGCTACCCCATGGTCACTTGATCTCTGAATTTTGACCAGTTTTAGATTTCTGTAGTGATTCATAATGGGGACTTTGTTAGTCATTGGATATTCGTGTAGTGATTCATAATGGGGACTTTGTTAGTCATTGGATATTCGTGGCAGCTTTTTCTTTTTCACCCTGGGTTGTTTTTTTGTTTTTTTTTTTTTTTGTAATTTCATTGAAACTATAAAAATATGTGAAACACACACACACACACACACACACACACACACACACACACACATATATATTCATATATATATATATGAATGAATAGACAAAGTAATACATTTCCCTATGGTATGTTCTTTTCTTTTTGAAAAAAAGATTTATTTTATTTATTATATGTAAGTACACTGTAACTGTCTTCAGACACCAGAAGAGGGAATCAGGTCTTGTTACAGATGGTTGTAAGCAACCATGTGGTTGCTGGGATTTGAACTCAGGACCTCTGGAAGAGCAGTCAGTGCTCTTAACTCCTGAGCCATCTCTCCATCCCCCTATGGCATTTTCAAACTTCCTTAGTGTTACTTCCTCTTCCTCGTGTCTCCATCTGTATTGCCCCCTCTCCCCACTTAGAGCCTGTTACAACGCTTCTGTCTTCTGGCCTCTTTCTACTATTACTTCTCCCCATTTTACATCCATGGCTTTTTATTGCTTGCCTAGTTTCTGAAATTATTACAGTTATGTAATTAACATCTAAAACTGGGAGCTAGGATCCACCGATAAGTGAGATCATGCAACATTTGTTTTTCTGGAACTGGGTTATTCCACTCAGTGTAATTAATATTTACTAGTCCCATCCATTTACCTGAAAATTTCATGAATTTCATTTTCCTTTATAACTGAGTACAACTCCAATGTGTTCTATTTTCATTTTCTATTCATCAGTTGAAGGACATTTATATTGATTTCATTTCCTAGCTATTGTGAATAAAACATCATTAAACATAGTTAAGCAAGTAGCTATGTAGTAGAATGTCATGTCCGTTGGGAATATGCTGAGGAGTGATATAGCTGGATCATATGGTAAACCCATATTTATCTTTTTCAGAATTTTCCACACTGATTTCCTAGTGGCCTCACCCGTTTGCAATCTCAACAGTAAACGAAGAGTCTATTTTCTCCTAATCCTTCCCAGCATTTGTTGTCCACTGTTCTCTTGCTCTTAGCTGTTCTGAGTGGGGTAAGAGAAAATGTCAAAGTAGTTTCCGTATGCACTTTTCTAGTTGCTAAGGATGTTGTTCACATTAAAAGATATTTGTTAACCATTTTTATTTCTTCTTCAGAGAACTCTCTGTTCAGATCCATCGCCCATTTTTCCTTGAATCGTTTGTTTTCTTGTCTCTATTTTTCAAGGTTTTTGTATATCCTGAATATTAATCCTCTATCTGCTATATAGCTGGCTAAGATTCTATCCTACTTGGTGGGCTTCTTCTTCACACATTTGATTGTTTCTTTTTCTATATAGAAGATTTATAGTTTTATGAATTCCCATTTGTAAGTTGTTGCCCTTAATTACTGAGCCAGTGGAGTCCTATTTATAAAGTCCCTTCCTGTTCCTATACCTTGTAGAGTACGTACTATGGTTTTTTGTTTTTTTTTTTTTTTTTTCTAGCCATTTCAGCATTTTGGCTTCTATATTCAGGTCTCTGAACCATTTAAAGTTTATTTTTGTGCAATGAGATAGATACCAGTCTAATTTCATTCTTCTATAGGTACACATCCAGTTTTCTTATGACCTTTTGTTGAAGATGTTGTCTTTCCTTCTGTATGTATATTCGGCATCTTCGCCAAATATCAGATGGCTGTAATTTTTCATATTCATGTCTGAGGCTTCTATTTTTACACACACACACCCACATGTCTGGTTTCATGCAAGTAACAATATATCTTGAAATCGAGTATGGTACACCCTCCAGCATTAAACAATTGGTAGAACTGTTTGGGAAGGATAAGAAGATGTAGGCTTGTGGAAGGAGGTACGTTAAAAGGTCCATGCTATTCCTTCCCAAGATGCTTATGGACATATGTTTCATCACAGCAGTGGAAAGCTAACTAAATCAACTCAATAGCCCATGAAACCTTCTGTAAAATAGACCATGTACTGAGACATACACACACACACACACACACACACACACACACACACACACACACACACACACATGTTAGCAATTTCAGAAAACTGAAGTATCTCTGTGTAACTTGTCTAGCCACAATGCAGTATAGCTTAAATTCAGCAGCAAATTCAGTCCTAAAAAGTATTCAAACTCTTGGATATTAAACAACATATTACTGAATGAGTAATAAGCCAAAAATATCTTTAAACTAAATGAAAATTGAAATACAATACAGTAAAGCCTGTGGGACATATTAAAGTTACCTTAAGAGCGAAGTTTTTAGCTCCAAGCATCCACATTTGAGACTCAGAAAGAGTACAGGTAAATGACTATTCTAATAATACAACACAAGAGTTTGAAAAACAAGGTCAGACCAGACCCAAATCCAGTAGATGGCAATAAGTAATAAAGTTAAAGCAGAAACTGATGTAATAGAAACAAAGAAAGTAATACAAAGAATCAACAAATCTAAGAACTGGTGCTTTGAGAAGATAAGAGCTATAGACTCACCAGTTAGTAGCAGCAGCAACAACAACAACAATAACAACAATAACAACAACAAAAGATTCAAATTAATAAAATCAGGGATGAACAGAGGAGCATTGCAATAATCACTAAAGAAATTCTGAATAAAGGAATTACTTAAAAACCTGCACTCTGCTAAGTTAGTAGAAATAAATGAACAAACTTTTTGATTCATCTCAAATACCAAAATTAAACCAAGAAGACAACATAAAAAGTCACATAACAAATAAAGTGATTGAAAAAAAAAAAACTAGTAAAAATCCTTTTAGCTAAAAAGAGCCCAGGTTTCTTTGACGGGAAGAAATACAGAGGAGACTATTTACATAGGGCAGAGAAGAGATGGTCATAGTAGTAGCAATGAGCAAGAGAAGGGTGCCCATTTATTGACATTTTAAACATAATGTCCTTTTACTTGTAATGTAATTAATTTTAAAAATACCATTCTTACAGAATGCAATGTCTTAACGTTTTCAGAATTTTAAAGGAAAAGCTATAAAAAAAAATATGTAGGGAAATGCAGCAAAGAAGGATGGGAAATGTATTTGTGTCAGAACAAAGTTTCTCTACAGGATTTCCCAAAAGTTCAACTGTGGTCTAAGTAACACAGGTCTGTTTCAAATTTTTGCATTTCTTTTTATTCTGCAAAAGACAATATATTTTTATATTAGCTTAACACTTTCAAAGGCAGTTCATCAATTAGTAATCGTTTCCCATGTATTTCTTGGTGATCACATACCTAGCTAGACCCACACTCTCTGCAAAATTCTGATCAATCTACACTTGTTTAGAATACAATTGCTTCAATTGCATTCCCAGAGACTTTTTAATTTTTCAGTTGTTTTTGAGGTACAAAACAAACAATAATTTCTTAATCATTTTTAAATGTTACTCTATGTGTATAGATGTTTTTGTCTGTATGCTTGTGTTTGCACCATGTCTGTGCCTGTTTCCCAAAGAAGCCAAAGAAGGCTTTAGATTGCCGGGGACTGGAGTTACAGATGGTTGTGACTGCCAATATGGAGGCTGGGAATTGATCCCAGGTCTTCTGGTAGAGCAATCAGTGCTCTTAATCTCTGAGTCATCTCTCTAGGCCTCTTTCTTAATCATTTTAAAGTGTAGGAGTATTAAGAATATTCACATTATTGTGAAACTGTTCTCTAAAACTTTTATGTCTTAAAAAATGAATCTCTATAAAAATACACAACTCCCTTTAATCCTTCCTTTTAGGTGGTGGAAATTATCAGTCTGACTTTGTTCCTATGAATTTGCCTACTTTAGATATCCCATAAAGATGGGATGATACACGATCTGCCTTTCTGAGACTTTTATTTCATTTTTAGTACCCTCAAGTTTCGTCCATTTTAAAGGATTTCCTTTCTCTTTTTTTTAAAGATTTATTTTATTTTATTATATGTAAGTACACTGTAGCTGTCCTCAGACACTCCAGAAGAGGGAGCCAGATCTCGTTACAGATGGTTGTGAGCCACCATGTGGTTGCTGGGATTTGAACTTATCACCTTCGGAAGAGCAGTCGGGTGCTCTTACCCGCTGAGCCATCTCACCAGCCCCTCCTTTCTTTTTAAATATGAGAAATGTTTCATTGGATACATATATCATGTTGTATTCATCTTTTCATGGACATGTGAATGGATTCTGTCCTTTTTTGTTACCGTGAATAGTGTACACATATACACATGCTAATTATAGTAGTGATAAATTTTAAAAGGACTCAGAGGGATGTGGGAGAAGAGGGTAGTGAGAAAACATGTGAATACAGTACTTACATGAAATTTCATGGAGGTATATGAAGTCACATTTTTAAAAAATTTCTGTCCTCAATTATTTGGAAAATTTATCCAAGTGTCAATTGCTAGATCACATGGTAGTTATATTGCTAATTTCTTGAGATGGATTCTTTGTTTCATTGAGGTTGGCCTTAACTGTGTGATCACCTGCTTCTTCCTCTGTATTCCTGGGATGACAAACACATTCCACAGTAATTTAATTTTTGAACAAACTATTAACTGCCACAGCAACTCTACCGTTTTTTTAATCCTACTTACAATGAATTTTAAAATCCATTTTTCTACACCCTTACCAAATTCGCTTATTGTCCTGGTTGAATTTTGTCAGTCTCACACAAACCTAGACAAATTTGGGGAGAAAAGCCTCAATGGAGAGAAAACATGCCTCCATCAGATCTGTTAGGTATTTTCTTTTTTGTTGTTGTTGTTGATTTTTTTTTTGAGACAGGGTTTCTCTGTATAGCCCTTGGTCACTGGCTGATGTGTTAGGGCCCAGCTCACTGCTGAAGGATGCCAACTCTTGGCCAGTGGCCCTGGGTTTTATAAGAAACTAGGCTGTCTTCAGACACACTAGCAGAGCACATTAGGCTAGATAGATGGCTCAGTGGTTAAGAACACTCTGCTCTTCCAGAGGTTCTGAGTTCAATTCCCAGCAACCACATGGTGGCTCACAACCATCTGTAATGAGATCCAATGCACTTTTCTGCTGTGTCTGAAGACAGCAACAGTGTACTCATATACAAAAAATAAATAAATCTTTAAAAAATCCTAGGCTGAATGAGCCATAACAAGCAAGCTAGTATTCCTCCATGGCTTCTGCTTCAGTTCCTACCCTGAGTTCCTGTTTTTATTTCTTTCAGTGATAGAATGTGATCCAGAATGTACTCTTCTATTTCTGAAATCTCTGTAAAACAGTACAATAAAAAAAATGAAAACTAGAGGCATAATTGAGGAAATCCAACATCCCACAAAAAGGAATTCTAGAAAGGTAATATAGAAAATCAATGGCAGGATGGGTTGAACAATTCATAGTAACTAAATCAGTCTGAATGACAGCTTCCAGGCCCTTTACAACTATAAAATACTATAGTTTGAATATAATTTAACTAAGTAACCCCCAAGAGACCATTAGAGTGAAGACTCCTGTACAGGATGGTGCTATTAGGAGGTAAATCCAAGAATGTTGTGTTTTGGATCACTAGGGACACGAGATCATGCCAGTATGACCTCTTGAGTTCCTGTAGGAGGAATGCTACAAAATGAGTAAACTTAGTCCCATCCACTGTATGATTTTTCTTTCTTTACTTGTGTGAGATGTGCAATATGCATTTCTGCCTTTGTCATCCGTCATTTGCTATGACATTCTCAGCAAAATGCATCAAAAATGTCAGGCCCTTTAATGTTGAAAATTGTAAGCTAAACAAACTATAAAGTTAGTTACCTCTCGAGTGTTCTGTTATAATGCAAAGCTGACTAATACATGCTTCCAATAGATTTGAGTTTGGGAGTATTTACACATTGTTTTGTTTTCTCTGGCCTCTAACTTGTTATAGAATCAAGTCTTGCTTTCAATTCCTGATCCTCCACCTTCTGTCTTTCAAGTACTGGGATTACAGCAATGAGCCACCATGCCCAGTCATTTAATAATTTTTAATTAATATCTCCCCTCAATCTCAACAAATATTTGTTTAGACATTTGCAATTTAATAGGGCATGAAATACCTTTTCAGTTGTCAGGAATATCCAGTATATTACATGACACTTAATATTCATATTACCCACTCAATGCAAGTAATTTCCCAGATATTGTGACAAGAAAAAGAAAAAAAAAAACAATATCCTAACCTTTCAAACAGTTTTTGAGTACTACAGTGCATGTTTCCATTTTCACCAAAGAAACATGACTGATTTCTGAGTCTGCTCTTTCAAAAAAGAGTTAAGGTGTTGTTAACAAAAGAAAAGGAGATGTAGGAGTGGGTGGGTAGGGGAGCAGGGCGGGGAATGGGGGAGGGTATAGGGGACTTTGGGGATAACATTTGAAATGTAAATGAAGAAAAGATCTAATAAAAATGGGAAAAAAAGAAAAAAGAAAAGGAGTGTGGCTACCAAGATGTCATCAACTATATTGGCTATCAAGATGTCATCAACTATATTGGACAGCAATTGGTTATTGAGTCTTTAGCTTTTGTTTTAAAAATCACATAAAATCTCTCCATGTCTTCTCAGATAAATAAGGCATATTTTTTTCTGTTTTGCAAACATCCTTTATTGAAGAAATTATCCACTTTATACTTCATATCCTTTTGTCTTATATATATATATATATGTGCAATATGCATTTTTTTTTTTTTTTTTTACTTATTTACTTTACATCCCCCTCACTGACATTCTCCTGGTCAACCCCCTCTCACAATTCTTCCCCATCCCTCCTCCCCTTCTCCTCTGAGCTGTTGGGCCCACTACCACAGGTATCCCTGGCACTTCAAGTCTCAATCAGATACATTTTTCAAACATCATTTTTTTCAATGTTTTCTTTTGATGCTAGACAGAAAAAAAGAACTATGCATTCAAAATTTCAACTAGATTCACTGTGTGTTGCTGGCTGGTGTATGAGTCACAGTTATTATGTAAGTACATATCCCATTTGGCTTCCTCTCATGTGAGAAACAATATGCCTTATATACACACACATTTTTGTATATGTAAATCTAATTTTCTGTAAAATAAGAGAAGTAAACAACTAGATATAAGCCTAATGAGGCTGATGCAAATTTAATTTTCTAAATCTGTGTTTATTTCTCCAACTATTCTTCTTTCCCTCAGGAAGATCTTTGAGCCCAGCACATCCTTTCCTTATTCAATCTGTGGAGGTTGCAAATTGTTTTTTGTATTTTTGAAAACAAAGATTTCATTCGTTAATCCCCAATTTGCTTGATGAAATTATGTACCTAATGTTGCAAAGTGTATACAAGTATATGAATAATTTTTATTTCTCATGAACAAGTTATTATTTCCTCAAAATAATATTTGCAAATAGAACTTCTTTAATTCAAACAAGTAATCAGGTTTTATGTAATCCCTTGGCTAGGCAAAAGCCTAATCATATATTTATCAGGGACTTTAAGTTTATAGAATACTAAAACTAGACTATTGCTTAAAGGTAATCTAGTGCATTCTCTCATTTGCATATTGAAAAAGTCGAGAAAGGCTAATTAAATTGCATTAAAGCATCAAGCATTGACAGAAATCACCTGTTTCAGTGTTTAAAATAGCCATGTTTTTTAAAAACTTAATTTTAGTGTGTGTGTGTGTGTGTGTGTGTGTGTGTGTGTGCATGTCTGTGTGTGTGTGTGTGTGTGTGTGTGTGTGTGTGTGTGTGTGTGTGTGTGTGTGTACATGCCATGGTGCATATATGGAAGGCAGAGGACAACTTTGTGGAGTTCTCTCCTCATTCTACATTGTTTTGATAGTTCCAGCATATGTTTTCAGGCTTACATAGCAGGTATGTTCACCGTATGAGCCATCCATCTCACAGTCTGGGGTTGTGCATCTTTATAACGTTATACACATGCAAAGCAATGGCTATCTGGAAAAAAAAAGAAAAGAATGGAAAGCATGATGCTAAGTGGCCAAAATTCTAAATCATTTAAATTCTGTGATACAATTGAGATTTTTTTCGAAGCCTGTGGCCACTAAACGTGTGAAGTAGTTGTAATCAAATTTTGTTCCTTGTGCTTATTATCTTAGAGTTTTTTTCTATAATATTATAATATTACAAAAGAGATCTCAAGATTTGCCACATCTTAGGCTATCTTTGTACTATTAAATTATAACAGTGAAAAAGATGTCCGTTTTGAGACACAAATGTTCATCTGTGAGAGGCTGGCCAAGGCTAGGAACACAGTGAGGAAACACTTGATGCAATTTTTGCCTCCCAAGCGCAACACCAACTATCCTAGATGTCAAGTAATTTATCACTCTTATGCACTGTATGAGGTTAAAAGCCAGTTTAAAAATATCACTAGTAAATCTGTAAAAAAATATTTTATTAAAATTCTCAACCATAGTATTATCTTGTCTGATAAAATAAGAAGCTTTGACTATTATGGAAATATCAATCAGAACTCTTGTGATGGAGTTGTATGATTAACAACTTATAGATTCATGGAACACATTGTTTGTTATTCATTGAATGGCTGGTGGGTAAACCATGGTTATTCTAAATTAGGTATCTAGTCAGACAGAAAATGATTAAATATCACCTGCCACTTTAAGAAGATCAACTGTCAATACTTGTTGCTAATGATAAACTTTGAGCTTTGAAGAAAAAGTTGGAATTGGATAAATTTGATACAAGCCTTAGTGTTTATATTGATCTGACTTAAAACTACATTGTCAAAAGCAACAACAGGAGATATGAGTTGAGTTCATCTTATAACTCCCATGTCACAATCCGTCTCTGAAGTAAGTCAGGGCAGGAATTCAAGGCAGGGAGCTGGAGGCAGGAATTAAAGCAAGGACTGTGGAAGGCCAGTGCTTACTAGATTGTACCTATGGCCTACTTAGCCCACATTCTTACACAACTCAGGATCACTTGAGTGAGCCCTCCTCTGTCAATTAGCAGTCAAGAGAATGTCCCACAGACTTGCCTACAGGCAATCTAAAGGAAGCATTTTCTCAGGTAACATTCCTATTCCCACTTGACTATAGCTTAATGTAAGCTTAGAAAAAAATCTAACCAGGTCATTTTAGAAGTTACTTCCTGCTATAGTTGTGTTTGGCAAGATTTATAAGCAACTGTCCTAAGAGGGAGTTCTAAAAAAAAAAACTTTTGCAGATTTGGGATTATTTTAAATATTGCACCAATTCTGTGCAATATTCTGGGCAGACTGAGTTCAATTTTTTTTTTATCAAATTCACATAAGCCATTCCAAAGTTAAAATATGAGACAAAGTCATTCATATACATATAGAGGCAAGAAATAACAGATAAAGCCAGAGTAGCAACATGATAAAACGTGTTGGTAATTTATTATGCACTAAGCTCTTTACTAAATTATATCATATAACCAAATCAATAATCCTATGAGGTGAGTATCACATTGACTGTAATTCTTCCTTTGAGATAAGAAATATTTTCCACAACATTTAGGAACCTGCCAATCATATAGCTAGTCAGTACAAGAGCTGGGATATTAAAACTAATGTTAAATGTTTGATAACCTCAAGGGACAGTTCTGCCACTGCTTCTCAAACTGTAGAGCTTGACTCATTTACTTCTTTGATGTTGCTAATACTCTGGCAATATGTTAAAGTATATTTTATTTATTTATTTATTTATTTATTTATTAGATGTTTTCTTTATTTACATTTCAAATGCTATCCCCAAAGCCCTTCCCCCCTGCCCTGCTCCCCATTCCACCCACTCCCACTTCCTGGCCCTGGCATTCCCCTATACTGGGGCATGTGATCTTCACTAGACAAAGGGCCTTTCCTCCCATTGATGGCTGACTAGGCAAAACTCTGCTACATATGCAACTAGAGACACAGCTCTGGGGAAACTGGTAAGTTCATATTGTTCCCCCTATAGGGTTGCAGACACCTTTAGCTTGTGGGTACTTTCTCTAGCTCTTTCATTAGGGGCTAATGTTCTATCCCATAGATGACTGTGAGCATCCACTTCTGTATTTGCCAGGCACTGGCATAGCCTCACAAGAGAGAGCTATATCAGGATCCTGTCAGCAAAATTTTGCTGCCATATGCAATAGTGTCTGGGTTTGATGATTGTATATGGGATGGATCCCCAGATGGGGCAGTCTCTGGATGGTCCTTCCTTCTGTTTCAGCGCTGAACTTTGCCTCTGTAACTCCTTCCATGGGTATTTTGTTCACCACTAACAAGGAGCAAAGAATCCACACTTTGGTCTTCCTTCGTGAGTTTCATGTGTTTTGCAAATTGTATCTTGGATATTCTAAGTTACTGGGCTAATATCCACTTATTAATGGGTGCATATCAAGTGTGTTCTTTTGTGATTGGGTTACCTCACTTAGGATGAGATCCTCCAGATCCATCCATTTGCCTAAGAATTTCATTAATTCATTGTTTTTAATTGCTGAGTAGTACTCCATTGTGTAAATGTACCACATTTTCTGTATCTATTCCTCTGTTGAGGGACATCTGGGTTCTTTCCAGCTTCTGGCTATTATAAATAAGGCTACTATGAACATAGTGGAGCATGTGTCCTTATTAAAACTTGAAACATCTTCTAGGTATATGCCCAGGAGAGGTATTGCTGGATCTTCCGGTATGTCCACTTTTTTGAGGAACCACCATAGTGGTTGTACCAGCTTTCAATCCCAGCAACAATGGAGGAGTGTCCCTCTTTCTCCACATCCTCACCAGCATCTGCTGTCACCTAAATTTTTGATCTTGGCCATTCTGACTGGTGTGAGGTGGAATCTCAGGGTTGTTTTGATCTGCATTTCCCTGATGATTAAGCATGTTGAAGATTTTTTCAGGTGCTTCTCAGCCATTTGGTATTCTTCAGTTAAGAATTCTTTGTTTAGCTCTGTACCCCATTTTTTAATAGCGTTATTTGATTTTCTGGAGTCCAGCTTCTTGAACTCTTTGTACATATTGGATATTAGTCTCCTATCAGATTTAGGATTGGTAAAAATCCTTTCCCAATCTGTTGGTGGCCTTTTTGTCTTCTTCACAGTGTCTTTTGCCTTACAGAAGCTTTGCAATTTCATGAGGTCCCATTTGTCAGTTCTTGATCTTAGAGCACAAGCCATTGCCCATATCTTTGAGGCTTTTCCCCACTTTCTCCTCTATAAATTTCAGTGTCTCTGATTTTATGTGGAGTTCTTTGATCCACTTAGACTTCAGCTTTGTATGAGGAGATAGGAATGGATCAATTCTCATTCTTTCACATGCTAACTGCCAGTTGTGCCAGCACAATTTGTTGAAAATGCTGTCTTTTTCCACAGGATGTTTTTTTTTAATTTCTTATTAGATATTTTCTTCATTTACATTTCAAATACTATCCCAAATCCATAGGATGGTTTTAGCTCCCTTGTCAAAGATCAAGTGACCATAGGTGTGTGGGTTCATTTCTGGGTCTTCAATTCTATTCCATAGATCTACCTGTCGCTGTACCAGTACCAGGCAGGTTTTTTTCACAATTGTTCTATAGTACAGCTTGAGGTCATGCATGGTGATTCCTAACCCTAACCCTAACCCTAACCCTAACCCTAACCCTAACCCTAACCCTATTATGTGTAGGTTTGGTCTTCTCACTGTGTCCTGGATTTCCTGGATGTTTGGGGTTAGGATCTTTTTGCATTTTGCATTTTCTTTGATTGTTGTGTCCATATTCTCTATAGAATCTTCTACACCTGATGTTCTCTCTTCCATCTCTTGTATTCTGTTGCTGATGCTTGCATCTCTGGTTCCTTCTTTCTTTCCTAGGGTTTCTATCTCCAGAGTTGTCTCACTTTGGGTCTTCTTCATTGTTTCTACTTCCATTTTTAGATCTTGAATGCTTTTGTTTAATTCCATCACCTGTTTGGATGTGTTTTCCTGTAATTCATTAAGGGATTTTTGTGTTTCCTCTTTGAGGTCTTCTACCTGTTTAGCAGTGTTTTTCTGTAATTCCTTGAGGGATTTTTGTGCTTCCTGTTTAAGGGCTTCTACCTGTTTAGCACTGTTCTCCTATATTTCTTTAACTGATTTATTAATGCCCTTCTTAAAATACTCTACCAGCATCATGAGTTATGATTTTAGATTCAAATTTTGCTTTTCAGGTGTGTTGGGGTATCCAGGACTCGCTGTGGTGGGTGTACTGGGTTCTGGTGATGCCCAGTGGTCTTGGTTTCTGTTAGTAAGATTCTTATGTTTGCCTTTCACCATCTGGTAATCTCTGGTGTTAATATTCTAGCTGTCTCTGGCTGGAGCTTGTTCCTCCTATGATTCTTAAGCCTCTGTCAGCACTCCTGGGAGCCCAACTCTCTCCTGAGTCTCAGTGGTCAGAGCACTCTCTGCAGGCCATTTTCTCCTCTTGCAGGGAAGCTGCACAGAACTCTGGAGCTCAGATCCACCTCCTGATTCTTGGGATCAGAGCTCTCTCTGGAGGCCGACTCTCCTCTGGCAGGGAAGGTGTCCAGGGGTCTGGATCTCAGCTCTGTCTCCTGGCTGAGGATGAGGCCTGAAGGGACCCTGTCCAAAAATCTCTCTGTTGCTTCTGCTGCCCATGTGCTCTCCTGTGTAGTCTGGTGTCAGTGATCACAAGATTCTGGGTGTGCTAGGGCCTTCCTTTGTCCTTTGACCCTGTTGCTGCTAGCACAAGACCCTCTGGGTTTTTTGGAACTGATGTTGCATTCCACTCATCTCAAGATCCCAGGTGTGCTACGGTGCCTTCAGCATGGAGAGTCCTCTGAGGACTTTGGGGCCCTCCACTGAGATCGTGCCCAAGATGGAGTGGGGCCTGATGTTCTTTTTAAGGAGATTTTATGATGACTATTTTTAGTTCTCAACTTGAGTATGTTTAGAGTTAACTAAAACCCACATGATTGGAAACACTTTTGAGGGATTTTTCTAAATTAAATCATCTTAAGACTCACCTTTAATCCATATCTTCATTCCTGAACCTGATGATTTTGATGCAAATATCAGAATTATATACTATATGTAAAAGCATTACATTGTTTATCTTTCAATGATAAGAACTATTTTAACATATTAAGGTATGTATATCACACCAAGAAATTAGTAGCTTCTTGCAAGCACCAAATGACCACTGTCAAACTTACAAACTTATAATACTTTTAATATTTGTGCATGTGATTTGGCATGCAAATAAAGTCCATCTATTGGTATTTGTTAAATATCTCTCTCTTTTCATGGGTTGATTTCTGGTCCATTCTCCTTTTTCATATTACATTTTATAATATATTTATTGAAGATCCAAGTCATTTGCTTCATAGAATTTCCTAATGTCTGGATTTGGATAATTGTATATGTCTTCTGCCCACCTCATTTCCAATACATAGGTAGAACCAAAGCCTTTTGAATCAGATTCAAGTTTATGTATTTATTCATTACATTCATTCATTCATTTATGTATTTTTGTAGGTGTGCTCCTGTGCATGCGTGTCATGCTCACATGAGGAGGCCAGAATTCATCTTTCTAAAATTGCCTCCACTCTGCTTCCTCCATGTGGGTTCCAGAAATAAAACAGGTGCTCATATTTGGCAGCAAGTGCCTTCACCTGCTGAATCATCTCACCAAACCCTCAATCTTTTGTTTTCTTTTTTGGGGGATAGATAAGAATAATTCATAGGTGGTGCTACAGTTTTGTTTTTGAGACAGGGTCTTTCTATATAGTCCTGGCTATCCTGGTATTCACTCTGTAGACAAGACTAACTATCCTGAAATTCACTCTGTAAACCAGGCTAACTCAAACTCACAGAGATCCTCCTACATCTGCATCCTGAGTTCTGGAA
The DNA here is from genome assembly GCA_902729485.2 of Mus minutoides. Taxonomy (NCBI): domain Eukaryota; kingdom Metazoa; phylum Chordata; class Mammalia; order Rodentia; family Muridae; genus Mus; species Mus minutoides. The sequence continues at coordinate 1,682,641 of LR753322.1, forward strand.
CTGAATTGCCACACCAGCTGGAGCTGTATTCTTACATTAGAGACATACATTGTATTTCTAGCTATATCATGTGAAAATGGTTATAGCCATCCAGAGATTATTACTAAAAATTTGTAATATTCCAGTTCCCAACATTTATTAAGGAGGGACAGCATACCAAATCTTATTTATCTCTTATCATTTTCTAAAATTGGTTTGTATACTAGCAGCTTCCAATTTTGATCATTTGTACCCTTTTAATTTTTACTATGATCCACTTGATTGACAATTTTTGATTTATGATAGTTATTGTCCTTATGGATGCTGAAATTTTCCTCTCTGACATAAAGAGTTTGTTCAATTTGGCTATGTCCTTTTGTAATATTCCCTCATAGTATAATTATAGCTTCCTTATGTTTGTTATGACAAGTTATTATAGGTGCATATTGTGCATTTCCTGCCCTACTAGACCTTGATTTTCAAATAAGTCTCTTGTTTTAGAGAAAGTGTCTTTTTTCAAGACCATAATGCTCCTTGTGTCTGTGTTGGTCACTGTTCTTAGGTATTTTCACTGGACAAAGCTGTGGATCGTTTTCAAAGTTCATACTGATACTTAAAATTCAAATTCCAGACTACAAGTTTTAAATTAACCTCTCTGAACTTGTGTATGTATCTGCTTCTCCAGTGTTGGAAACTATACTTCTTGGTTACAAGTAATGATAGAAAAAGGAAATATTTATTTGCACTTATGGGTCTATAAATTGACAGTTTATTTCTCCATTTTAAGAGAAATTTGTTTCTTGATTTGTAGAATCAGGTATATATATATATTAGAAATATTAAACCTTTCTTGATATTATAGGCTGAATATTGTCTTTTTTCCTTCTTATGGAACATTTGTCATACAGAATTTTAAATATATACTTAAGTTTATAAATTACTGTTCCCAGGCTAGAGAGATGGCTCTTCAGTTAAGAGCAATGCTGCTCTTCTGAAGGTCCTGAGTTCAAATAGCAGCAACCACATGGTGGTTCACAACCATCTGTAATGAGATCAGATGCCCTCTTCTGTTGTGTCTGAAAACATCTACAGTGTACTTACATATAATAAATAAACAAATAAAAAGAAAGAAAGGAAGGAAGAGAGAAAGAAAAGATAATTTCAAAGTGCATATGAAAATGTTTAAGAAAATAAAAAAAATAAATTACTGTTCCCTTTCTAACTCTGGATTTCAAATCATAATTAGAATTTTTTTCCTTTTTTGGTTTATATTTGTTTATTTTTTATTGGATATCTTCTTTATTTACATGTCACCATTTCCAAGTCATAATGTAATTTACCTGTATATCTATCTTTAGTAGATATATGGTTGCATTTAAGTATATGGTACATGGGGAATTTATCTTAATTAATGTTTAATAAGGCTTTATCTATGACATATGATTTTCCAGTGATGCATTTGTCACTTATTAAGTGGCTTGTCTAGGTATGGTGATTCACATCTGTAATTCCAGCACTTGAGAGGATTAATTTAAATTCATCCTCAGTTACAAACAATTTTAAGGCTAGACTAGGCTATGTAAGACCCTAAGGAAAGAAAAGTCTATGTTCTACATATTAAATTAATCACCTCATGAATCAGAAGCTGACTATGCCCCCTGGCCTTACCACCATAGTACATTCCTAGTGAAATTTCCAGAACCCTATTACCTTTCTTTTGGGTAGATGGCCAGACTCTATTTTATCCCCACATGCAGAAAGAATGAGCTTATCAGAAATAGACTATGATAACTTATAAATATTATTGATAAACCAAACATTAGAATTAACAAAAATCTCATTATTTACTCTTTTCTAGACTTGCAAATGACTAATCCCCTCCCCCTCCAGTAATGAATCTCTACTTAAAACAAGACTATTCTTATCACGAGGAACTTACAATGAATTAATTAGTTACCTCGCTAAAAGGCTTCATATCTGAAAATCATTCCACTGGGGGTTTGAGCAATTTTAACTATAAACTTCCTACTTAAAAGTATATTTGCTATATTCAAAAGGTATTGGCAGATTGTGTTTTATTTTTACTTTTTAATTTTAAGAACTTTGGATAGTCCCTTTCTGTTTTTTGTTTGTTTTTGTTTTTTTCCCAATGACTAGTCATTCAAAAATGTATTGTTTGATTGCCATGTTTTGTATGATTTTTCTTGCTATTGACTTCTGGTTATATTTCATTATGACCTGATAAACTATTCCATTTATTTTATATTTGTTAACAATCACTTTATGAGATGTTAAGATGAATTCATATTCTTTAGTTGCTAATCCCATTTCATTTATAATACAGGTTAGAGCCTCAGTCAGTCTCTTGATGATTTTTGTCTGGATGCATTATTTATTGCTTAGATTTTGATATTGAAATCACTCGCTATTTTTGTATTTTGGCTTGTCTATTTTTCTAATAGCATTGGTTTTTAAGAAATTGGGTGTTTCAATGTTGATTGCATAAATATTTAATATTACTTTATTTGAGGATATTGTTCCCCATTATTAATACATTAGGACTTTATCTTGTTCAGCTAATTTTGTTCCCAGGGACAGTTTGTTCAGATAGAATAATGGCTAATCCCTACTAGTTTTCAGCTCCACTTGTTTCACCTTCTACTTCTTTCCATTCTTTGATGTCCAGTCGGTATTTGTTTGTTAATTATGTCTGTCTTGGGCAGGCAGACAGCTGGATGTAGTATTTTTTTATCCACTAAACTAGGTTGTATCTTTCAATTAGAATCTTGAGACGATTTACACATATTACTTTTCTTCAAAGGTGTCTGCCAATTCCTGAAAGTTTGATGGCTGTTTTCCTGATTGGCTAAATAACCTTTTGTTCTTTCCTTTTCCCCTTATGCATATTTGCAGCTTGCTGGCTTGCTGAGTTGAAAATGATTCTTTCCTAGTTTTCCTTGTTTTCTTCCTTTTGTGATTTGATTAACACTGAGAAATTATGTTTTAATTATGTCGGCTAGATATTTTAAATGATTCTAGTTTTCTGTGTCCATTTGTTTTCCTAGGTTTGGGGAATTTGCTACTGCAATATCATTGTGTAGATATTCTTTGCTTTAGTGAGAAACTCAGCTCCTTCTACTCTTTGGTTCTTAGCTTTAGTCTGTTGTGCACATTACAGAGTTAATGAAAGCTGTGGTCATACTTGATTTTTCCTCATTACTATTGAAATAAAGCACATCCTTGACCTTGTCTCCAATCTCTGTTTTCAAGTCTGTTGGGGATACATCCACTATTGTTTGATTGAAATATCCATTTCCAACATTTCTATTACTTTGCTTCTTTTATTTTCCCCACCAAAAATAAATATTTATAGAACTGTAAATCAAAATGAAACATTTTTCTGTATGTGTAAAAACAAAATAAGCAAACAAAAAATCTGCATATTGATTTGTTGTAACGGACAATGAATACAATTATATTAAGACTACAAATTTTCTCTTCCATTCTATGGTCAGAGGTTATAATAAACGCTTTAGTCATAAAGACCTCAGCTTATACAGTTCTGGGCTGCTACCAAAAATGTGCACACACTGGCTAATCCTTAGCCATTTGAAAATTCACACAGAGTATGTATTGAATTTGTCTTCTAATGACTCCACTCTGTCTTTTAACATTTTAGTCGCCTGGGTTTGATTTGATATTTTACAGATGGGGCTCCCTGATTGTGACAAAATAGCAAACAAAACAAAACAAACAAACAAACAAACAAACAAAAAGAAGAGAAAGAAGTAACATCCTGTATGGATAATGTGATGGTTTGAATATGCTTGGCCTGTGGAATGGCACTATTAGGTTAGGCCTTATTGGAGTAGGTTCATCACTGTGGTCTTGGGCTTTAAGATCCTAGTACTAGCTCCCTGGAAGCCAATCTTCTCCTGTCTGCCTATGGATGCAGATGTAGAACTCTCACCTCCTCTTGCACTATTTCTGCCTGGATGCTGGTAGGATTCCACCTTGATGATAATGGACTGAACCTCTGAACCAGTAAGCCACCCCCAATTAAACGATATCTTTTTTTTCCTTATTTATTTATTATTAGATAATTTCTTCATTTACATTTCAAGTGTTATCCCATAAGTTCCCTATACCCTCCCCCTGCCCTGCTCCCCTACCCACCCACTCCCACTACTTGGCCCTGGCATTCCCCTGTACTTGGGCATATAAACATTGCTAGACCAAGGGACTTTCTTCCCCAATAATGGCCAACTAGGCCATCTTCTAATACATATGCAGCTAGAGACATGAGCTCTGGGAGTTCTGATTATTTCATATTGTTGTTCCATCTATAGGGTTGCAGACTCCTACAGCTCTTGGGTACTCTCTCTAGCTCCTACATTGGGGACCCTGTGTTCTGCCCTATAGATGATTGTGAGCATCCACTTCTGCATTTGTCAGGGACTGTCAAAGCCTCACGGGAGACAGCTATATCAGGGTCCTTTCAGCAATATCCTGCTGGTGTATGCAGTAGTGTCTGCATTTGGTGGCTGATTATGTGATGGACCACCCAGGTGGGGCACTCTCTCGATGGTCCATCCTTTCATTTTAGCTCCAAACTTTGTCTCTGTACCTCCTTCCATGTATATTTTAATCCCTATTCTAGGGAGGAATGAAGTATACACTCGTTGGTCTTTCTTGATTTTGTTGTGTTTTGGAAATTGTATCTTGGGTATTCTAGGTTTCTGGGCTAATATCCGCTTATCAGTGAGTGCATATTAAGTGACTTCTTTTGTGATTGGGTTACCTCACTCAGGATGATATTCTCCAGATACATCCATTTGCTCAAGAATTTTATAAGAGTTGCCTTGGTCATGGTGTCTGTTCACAGCAGTGCAACGCCACCCAATTAGGGCAGATAATTTCTACACTTTGAAACCTACACATTGCCTAATTTACTTTCCATTGTTTTCACATAGATATTCATAGTTGATCTGAATTTTTGTTTATAATCAGCAGAAGTGGCTTTATTTATGATTAAGTATGAAAACATTAAAGATTTTTATCTATTGCATATGCATGTAATTTGGTGCCTGTCCTAGGCCAAGGAATTTTTTCTCTAAACTCCAGTAGGTTAGCTAAAGGGAAATAGTATTTGCAACATTAAGACATTTCTCCCAAGTATACAGTTTGCCCTTTTAATGCAATTATGTGCTACATAGTGATGATTGATCAGCAGATGAGTACATATGCAAGGGTAGTTATGAGATTATATACCGGGCAATGTCATAACTATTTTAATCTCTCTAAATGACTAAACAAATATAGATTCTTCTTCCTACCTACTTTTTTCTTAAAAAGATTTCTCATACACTACATTCTGGTGATAATTTCTTCTCCCCCAACTCCTCCAAGATCCTTCTCACCTCACCCCTTCCCCAAATCCATAACCTTCTTTTTTTCTCATTAGAAAATAAGCAAACATCTCAAAATAATGAAATAAAGTAAAAGTAAACAAATCAGAATAGGACAAAACAAACAAAATAAAAAAGAAGCAAGGGAAAAACAGAGGATATTTATATAGATGCTAAGACACACATTCTCACACAGAGAAAACCTCTAAGAACAAAATGAGAAAACATAGTATATAAGCAAAAGATATGTAAGGTTTAAAAAAAAAAAAAAAAAGCCCAGACAAAGCATCATGAAAAAAAGCCCACTCCAAAGTCACTTTGATATTGTTTTATGTTGTCCTTCAATTCTTGGGCATGAGATCTGCCCTTAGTGTCAATTGTATACCCAGTGAGATATCAGTTGAGATAACTAATACTTCATTTAAGGATGCTTATCAATTAGAGGCAGATTCTGATCAGGAGGGTGTGTCCACTTCCCTCTCAGTGCTGGGACCCCATCTGGCTTAGATCTGTGCATGCTGGCATGGTCTCTGTGAGTTCATTTGGACATCAATCATTCCTATTGTGTCAGGAAGGCACTATTTCCTTGGTGTCTTCCATACCCCTGGCTCTTACAATCTTTGTTCCTTCCTTTCCACAGAGTTCCCAGAGCCCTAGGAAGGGATTTGATATAGACATCCCATTTAGGACTGAATATTTCAAGGTCTCTCACTCTCCGTACGTTGTCTAGTTGTGGGTCTCTGTGTTTGTTTCCATCTACTTCAGGAAGAAGCTTCTCTGATGATGGCTGAACGAGGCACTGATCTATGAGTATAGCAGAGTGTTGCTAAGAGACATTTTATTGTTACATTTCTTTAGCAGCACAGTAGTATTTGAGCTTTACCCCAAGCCCCATGGCCTATCAAGTCTCAGAGTTTTAGTAGCTACCTGGGCATTGTAGAGCATGGATTTCATCTCATGGAGTGGGCTTTAATTCCAATCAGTTACTCACACAAATTTGTGTCACTATTGTATCAGTGTATTTTGCAGGCAGGTCACCACTATAGAGTGTGGGATTTGCAGCTGGGTTGGTATTAATTTTTCACCTCTGATAGTGTGTGCTGAGTACTTCCAACACTATGAATACTAGTCAATAGGGATGAAGGTTCTAGGTAGGCACTTCATTTCACCCTTCAGTCAGTTGTGGAGGTATTGTCTTCAGTAGTGGAGGCTTACCATTAGTTTGTGGAGAACAATAAAGCAAGGGCTGGTGGGAAGAAGATCTTTCTAGGAAGGGAAAATACAATAGTTATGGGTAGATGGGAGATGGAAGTACGGAGTAAGATAGAGAATGTGGAGTGGCAGAGCTAGAACTAAGGACCACTTGTGGGATCATATGGGAACCTAATACAGATGCTCTTTGAAATGTATACATATAAGAAAGTCATATAAATAGTATCACCAAATAAAAGGGAAGATAAAGCACCAACTAGACATCTGTAGCCACCACATAAAACCACCAGTACCCAGAATGGGTTACATGGAAATGCTGGCAGAAGGGTCCTCATGGAAGCCCCCTAACAACCTAGGCTATTGCCAAGTTTATTGGCTGTTCTTCTTATCTACTCTTATGAAAACAGTGACTTCTAATTTTCTTTCAAAAATCAAAATATGAATAATAAAACAATTTTCATGTTATATTTCTCAAAATGACTACTTTTAAATTTTTAAACACTTGCTTTTTAAAATTAATTTGTTTTTTTCCCTGAATTCTGTTATTTCATATTTTGAGTACTCAGTCTTTTTTTTAATAGTCATTGTCCATAGTTTCTTTCATTTAGCTTATTTTGAAATATTACTTTTTAATTTTTATGTTTTGTGGTGAGATTTTACTGGAGTACTTTGCGTTCTCTGAAATATCCATTCCCTCCTCCCTTCTTCCCCACCCTTTCTTAGAGACAGAGTGAGACTCTGCCCTGGAATTCATCATATAGTCCAGGCTGACCTCAGATTTCAATTATCCTTCTTTCCTCTGAGATTATGGCCACATACCACCATATTGCTCTTTGTTTTGTGGCTTTGTATGGGATTTTACCACACTATTTTTCTTTTGATGATTTACAGATCTTTATTTTTCTGAGTAAGAAGGGTGGGTCAGAGGAGATTTTTCAAGTGATATCTGTGGAGTACCTTCTATTTTTTTTCTCTCAAAGTGATACTTGTTTTAAGAATTTTTTTTTTCTATTCAATCTCCTGTTTCTGTACCCTAACAAGACTTTTATATGTAGTTCTCTAACTCTTCTGAATTTGGAGATTCTACATTCCTTTGAAAAATCTGCTCAAATGCGCGACTTTGCTTAATATCAGGCATTGATCCAGAAAGGAGTTTCAGATGGTTACTTTCATAAGGTCATAAGGCACAGAATGTTCCAACCCTCCAACCTTCTCTGGATCCCTTTATTCTCTGCAAATTGGAAGCATTCCCACTCTCAGCTGCTACTCTCAAACTGGTCAAATGATATTTCCAGTGAGCAAATATTAGCTCTTTGGGAGCATTCAAGTTCTGACGGTATTACATGCTTTGTTGCTCTCTTCCTCGTGCTGATTCCTTATGCATCAGTATACCTGTTATTGATTTCATGGCTTTTGTTTTCGGCTTAAACTTGGGATTTGTAAAATACATGTTCTCAGCATTGTTTCAGACCTTTTATGTGACTGAGTCTGTTTACATTCCTAATCAGTCTGGTGTTTTATGGAACTTTTATGTGTGTGCTCCTAAGGATTAAATCCATGGCCTTGCACACGCTAGAAAGACACTATCGCTGAGTGACATATGCACAGGCTGGTTTGCTCAGACACAGGCTTGTTTTGAGGCATGTGATGTGTTTGGCCTTATGGCCTTGAACTCTCAATATTTCTGCCTCAGTCTCTCATGTCCTGGAGTAGCAAGCACAAGTAACTATATCTGCTCATTTAAAATATAATTTTAGTCAATAAATGTGCTGCTAACAATATGGTTTTTTTTCCTCTGAATTATTAGGCCCCTCTGAAGCCACTTAGCATCCTATCATGATATTATTTTCATTCTATAAAGAATATCATTAAGGTTTTGATACAGGTAGCATTGGGTCTTCAAAATTCTTTAAGTAATATAGATAATTTAACAGTATTAATTCTTCAAATCCAAGAACACAGGGACTTCTGTGTCTTCTTTACTATTATTTACCAATACTTTATGTTTTTTCAGTGTTTCCCAATCATAGTAAATATATTTGTTATATTTTATTATTTGGGGGATATCATAAATGAACTTTTTTCTTCTTATTCATTTTTTGTATAGAGAGTGATTATATCATAGTTTGTAAAAGATTAAGTAATAGGGTATATGTAAATAGTGAACAGAATGTTTGTTCCTACTAACAACTTCATAACAATGTATATTACCATAAATGGCATTTGAGTTACCACACGTTGCCAAAATAACATAGTATGAACTGAAGGCACAAAGGTAGAGTACAGTGAAATAAGTACAAATAGATAACTATTGAAACAATAAATGCTGAATTCCATAATCCCCCATACCCCTTGCCTTCTCCTCTGAGTGGGTGGGTGCCCCCTTTAGTATCCCCCCACCCTGGTACTTCAAGTCTCTGTAAGGCTAGGTGCTTCCTCTCCCACTGAGGCCAGATGGGGCAGCCCAACTAAAAGAACAGAGCCCAAGAACAGACAACAGCCTTTGGGATATCCCCACTCCAGTGTCACCCCCCACCCCACATCTGTTATAGAGGGGTGACCAGGAGGGTGTGTGTGAGCAGAATGTAAAGTAAATAAGTAAAAAAAAAATTTAAAAACTTAAGGGACAGCACATGCTGGCGAGGATGTAGAGGAAGGGGAACACTCCTCCATTTCTGGTAGGATTGCAAACTTGTACAACCACTATGGAAATGAATGTGATGGTTCCTCAGAAAATTGGAAATAGTTCTACCTGAAGACTCAGCTATACTTCCTCTGGGCAAATACCCAAAAGATACACCACCATACCACAAGGTCACCAACCTACTCACTAAACTCAAAATTTGTCCTGTCTATTCAAAATTTGCCCTGTCTTAAATGCAGGAATGGAGCAGAGACTGACAATAACCAGCCCAACTCCAAACCCATCCAATGGGCAAACACTAATTCGTGACATTATTAATAATATTCTGTTATGTTTGCAAAGAGGATCCTAACATAACTGTCCTCTACCTAGCAGCAGTCAGAAGCAGATACCCACAGCCAAACATTAGAAAGAGGTTTGCAACACCTATGGGAGAGTTGAGAAAAGGATTGAAGGCCCATAAGTACATGGGAACTCTACAGGAAGACCAACAGAGTCAACAAACTTGGACACCTGGAAGCTCTCAGAATCAGAGCCCCCAACCAAAGAACATTCAGAGACCAGAATGAGGTCCCCAGGTACATATATGTAGCAGACAGACAGCCTTCATGGCTGCCCTGTCTGGTCTCAGTGGGAGAGGATGTGCCTAATCTGGCAGAGATTTGTTGTGGTAAGATGGAGGGGGGGTACCTGTAGGGGTCCTATCCTCTCAGAGGAAAAGGGTTTCGGGGGTGAGTTTAAGGGTCTCTCTGTGAGAGTTTTCATTCTCTCTGTTCATTCTTTGGTTTGGTTTGGAGTAGTTGTTTTGTTTTGTCTTGTTTTGAGGCCCAGGCCTCATGTCATCAACTTTTTGATGCGTCTTTTACCTCTTGAAGTGGAAGTCAGATATCATCTAATTCTAAAGTGAAAGAAACCCGAAAGTTTATTACAGAAAAAAGTATAGCAACCATGAAAAAGAAACACAGCCAATTACACCTTAAGCATAGCAACCAACCATGGGCAAAGACAGAAACCACGTTTCAGTCAAATATGGTTCTAAACCATTCTCATATACCAGTTGAGGAACTACATGAGCAACCGAATATTATGCCTCACTCCATATGAGAATCTCTTAATTTCTAATAATGCATCCCAAAGTGGTAACATCCCTTGAGTTCCTTTCCCAACCATATCTGACAACTGGACAGGCCCAACTTGTGCAGGCCCAGTGCCAGCAGACACAAGTCATATTATGAGTTCATGAATACCATAGGTACATGCCTAGAACATGCAATTTTGCAGCCATTCTCTCAGTCTTTTACCTATTATATTCTTTCTGTACCCTCTTATAAATTGTTCTCTGAACCTTTTAAGGGTGTTAGTATGTCTTATTAGAAGTCTGAGTAACCCCACAATGGCCACATGCTCACTAGTTACACAAGGAAACTGATACCTGTTTAGACTAAAAAAGTGGAAGTCTCATATCAAGAATGATGAATTACATAGCTTGTAGGACTCTTGGAAATCTACTGGTTTAAGTATACAGAAGCAGGAGAAGGGGAGATAGGTTAGGGGGTTTCCAGAGGGGAAACCGGGAAAGGGGATAACACTTGAACTGCAAATAAAGAAAATATCCAATAAAAAAGTATACTTTCAGAGACTACAGAAGGGGCTGGAGCAGTCTCATATCTGAAACAGACTAGAAAGACGGGAAAGCACTAAAATCAGACTAGAACAAGGCTGCCCACTTTCTCCCTACCTGTTCAATATAGTAGGACTATGTTGTACCTATTCAATATAGTAGGACTTGAAGTCCTAGCCAGAGCAATTAGACAACAAAAGGAGATCAAGGGGATACAAATTGGAAAGGAAAAAGTCAAAATATCACTATTTGTAGATGATATGATAGTATATATAAGTGACCATAAAAATTCCACCAGAGAACTCCTAAACCTGATAAACAGCTTCAGTGCAGTAGCTGGATATAAAATTAACTCAAACAAATCAATAGCCTTTCTCTACAGAAAGGATAAACGGGCTGAGAAAGAAATTAGGCAAACAACATCCTTCACAATAGTCACAAATAATATAAAATACCTTGATGTGACTCTAAGGAAGTGTAAGATCTGTATGACAAGAACTTCAAGTCTCTGAAGAAAGAAATTGAAGATCTCAGAAGATGGAAAGATCTCCCATGCTCATGGATTGACAGGATTAATATAGTCAAAATGGCTATCCTGCCGAAAGCAATCTACAGATTCAATGCAATCCTCATCAAAATTCCAACTCAGTTCTTCACTGAGTTAGAAAGGGCAATTTGCAAATTCATCTGGAATAATAAAAAACCTAGGATAGCAAAAATTATTCTCAACTATCTCGAAACTATTCAACAAATAAATGAACATAACTTGCCTATATCTGTGGTTTTCAACCTTCCTAATGCAGCAACCCTTTAATACAGTTCCCCATGTTGCTAATTCATAATTGTAATTTTGCTACTGATATGAATCAGTGTAAAAATTTTTAGAGATAGAGGATTGCCACAGGAGTCACAACCCACAGGTTGGAACCACTGATCTTTATTTTCCTCTTAGAAATATGACATTGAGAGTAAAAAATTGACACCTTATTTAGTTTAAACCATAAACTTATTTACTTACAATTTGTTTATCTACAAAATTGTGTTAGTCATATATAATAAACGTATAGTCTATCTTCTTGTGTTTATAAGTTAATAAAAGATAGTCTTGACTCAGTCCAGGAATATATTGCACCCCTCTTTGTTATAGTCTAGAAAGTGCAATCATCTGTATTGGTCAGACTCTGGCGTAGCCTCTCAGAGGACAGCTATATCAGGCTCCTGTCAGCAAGCACTTCTTGGCATCAACCATAGCTTATGGGTTTGGTGTCTACAGATGGGATGGATCCCCAGGTAGGGCAGTCTCTGGATGCCCTTTCCTTCAGAACCACCAACCAAAGTGTACACATGGAGGGACCCATGGCTCCAACTGCATATGTATCAAAGGATTGTCTTATCTGACATTAATGGGAGGGCAGGCCCTTGGTCCTGTGGAGGCTTGATGACCCAACATGGGTGCTGAGACGGAAGTGGATGAGTGGGTGGGTGAACGCCCTCATAGACGCAAGTGTGATGGGGGAGGGGATAGAGGGTTTAACGGGGAAGGGGAATAACATTTGAAATGTAAATACATAAGATACCCAATAAAATTAAAATTAAAAATAGAAAGGAAATCATGTTCCAATAAAAAAAAGAAAGTGGCCGGGTGTGGTGGCACACGCCTTTAATCCCAGCACTCGGGAGGCAGAGGCAGGCGGATTTCTGAGTTCGAGGCCAGCCTGGTCTACAGAGTGAGTTCCAGAACAGCCAAGGCTATACAGAGAAACCCTGTCTCGGAAAAAAAAAAAAAAAAAAAAAAAAAAGAAGTACAATCACATATATTACATCATATGATTGTCAATCTAAGCAATTATCCAATAGTAGGCTCTTCACCTGACAACCAGAGAAAGACCTTTATAAAACAGAACCCTCTTGTTCACCTGCTTAAAAGTATTAAGGATACAATTCAAAGTTTATACTATAATCTGCAAAGAAACAAAACCTGTCCAAAAATAGACTTTAAAACCCCCACTATGGATGAAGCGAGATACTCAGTCTCTAGCGCCTATTCTCATAATTACTCTTCTCCCCTGCCTCCTGTAGTAGATGTGATAATTGAGCATGATAAGCAAGGCGACTCTAGGTTCAAGCAGCCCTAGTTTGAGATTTCAGATATGGTGCTTATCAGTGGCCTCAGGTAATCTGAATTCTTTGAGACTCAAATTTAATATGGAAGATGTGGATAATGACATGTTTTGTAACATCATTTTGAAAATAGCATCTGTGAAATATCTGAATAATAATAGTGAAAAAATAAAATCTTTTGCTTCTCACTAAATGAGGTAATCATTGATTATGGCTCTTGATTTGAGGAAAAAAGCATGGTCCAGAAGTGGCTGGCAAAGTACCTAAAAATGACTGAGACTTGTGACAGATAAGCAGCCTTGCCTTACATCTGTTCCTAATGTGGTTCCTGGATCCATATGACTTTGTATTTGTTGCTTTGGAAGCTAAGAAAAATTTTGGTTAGACAAAAGTCTTTTAGATATGGTATCAAAAATGCAAATGATAGAAGAAAAATAAAGTAATTATATCTAAACAGAAATGAAATTTTTGTGATTCAAAGAGCATCCCGTTAATAATGAAAACATCCCAGTGGACAGGAGAAAATATTTAAAATCATATGTCTGATAAGAAACTTGTATCTAAAATTAGTAAAGAATTACTATGGCAATCATTTTAAAGATATTTAACCTAATTTAAACTGGCATATAATTTGGATGAATACTTTTCTAAAGAGCATATAAAAACGGTTAAATAAGCTTTTGTAAAAGTACTCATCATTAGTAATTAGATGGTTAAATCCAAGTGACAATGCAATATTTCTTCACACATATTTGCAGTGCTATAATTATTTTTTCAGTGTTAAAGAGAATTTTCATATAACACAATCCCATGTATACATCTATACACGGAATGCATACACTGTGTTCATGGGATTATTATATTTATTTTTCTTTTATATGCATATACCTGGCATTTCATGTCTTTGTACCATGTGTGTGGAGTGCCCAGTGAGGTCAGAGAGGACATTAATTCTCTTGGAAGTAGAGTTGCAGAGGATTGTGAGCCACCTTGTGGATGCTTGTAAGCTGTCAAACTATTCACAAAGACAGAGCCCTCATGACCATCCCCCCCCCCAAATTCTCACCTCTTAATATAACCAAATGGGGATTAAGTTTCAATAGGGATTTGGAGGTGTTCACATTCAACCTAAAGTGTAGCTTTTAGAAAAATAGTTCAGTTGATACCCATGAGAGGCCTGCTCTTTTCTGAAGGGAAATGGAGGAGATGTGGGAGAGAGGGGGGAGGTGTGGGGATGGCAGAGGAACTGGGAAGAGTGGAGGACTGGGAAACTGGTCGACATGTCTTAAAAACAAAAACAAAAAAAATAAATAAATTGCTTCTTAAAACAAGAAAAATAGAGTCAAAGAGGATAGAAGATTCTGAAACAAATGTCTATGGTTTTTTATTTTTTAACTTATGGGTGTACAAAGGCAGTGGATAAGATTTATTCATAATTTTAGTAAGTATGGAAGTTATCAGAGAAAGAAATTTGTGTGGGCTTCTGAAAGATTATTCATAATAAATGAATATGACAAATAATATTGATGAATAAGGCAAATAAGCAGGATGAGATTATGTAATCATGAAAGGGAATAAGTTTGAAAATATTAGGAAATGCTTTGGTGATCTCAATGAAAAGAGTAAAACTTGCGGTTAGTGCTGTATGTAATTAGAGGCTAAGTATATATCTTATATTTTATTGAGATTCTGTGAACTATGAATATATTGCCCATCTGTTTCATTTCTTTCCTTTTATTTATTTGTATTATTATTATATTACTTTTAGTTTTTTACAGTCCAGTCATTATTTCCCTTCCGGTACACCTTCCCACAGTTCCCCATCCCATTCCTCCTCCCTTGTCTCCAAGAGGATGCCCCCCCTTCCCCCTCCCCTGACAAGCCTTCCCATTCCCTGAGGCCTCAGGTCTCTCAAGGGTCAGGCGCCATCTCTGCTGTATATGTGTTGGGGGCCTCATATCAGCTGGTATACTGCCTGGTTGGTGGCTCAGTGTCTGAAAGATCTCAGGAGTCCGGGTTAGTTGAGACTGCTGGTCCTCTTATGGGGTCGCCCTCCTGCTCAGCTTCTTCCAGCATGTTTTTGAGACAGGGTCTCCCTCTGTAGCCCTGGATCTCCTGGAAATTGGTATGCCTTCAAATCATAAAGCTCTGTCTCCTAAATGCTGGAATTAAAGGTGCGCACCACACATAGCTTTAAAAATGTTTTATTTTTATTTATTTATTCAAACCCATTATTTTACATAACTTGTGAGGTTTAAGGGAAATTCCATTGGAAAACAGAAGACCTGAGGATGTTTGCACACACACACACACACACACACACACACACACACACACACACTGTATTTTCTATATACATATATAGAGAGAGAAACCAAGATACATCAGCCAGAGTATGAAGTAGAAATATTTCTGCAATTTCATCATTCAAAAAGAAAGTTTGTAATTATATTGGCTTTAAAATGTAATGTAAAGTATATATTTGGCAACATGAAATTCATGAAAATTTAATTAATTGGAACAAAAAGGGTAACTTGCTCATAAGAATAAACTACTTTTGGAAAAGTTTTGCCACTGATATTCAGTGGCCAATTTTCCTCTAGAAAAATAACTGAACCATTTGGCTTTTACTCTTAAATTCAGAATCCAAGGATAGTCCAATATGGAAAGCACTGACTGACCAAAGATTTAGAGCATATTTGGCTCCATTGTCAGTTCGTGCAGAATGTTTTCTTTTCTTGACTCTTTGCACAAGGTCTTTAGAGCAATGTGCAGCCATTAATTCCAACACCATGTAACAGTGACAAATATCCAAAGTTAAAAATTATTTTCTCCTAAATCATAAATAAAACCTGACATAAGTTATCTCCTCCAAAGTGGAGGAGATAATACAGAAATGTATCTCCACTCTTGTGAGAGTTGTTTCAGCTGTTTACTTCATCAGTTCATCAGTTAAGTTGGAGAGATGGCTGAGCAGTTAAGAGCATTGCTGCTGTTATAGAACACCTGAGTTCGATTCCCAGTATGCACATGGCAGCTCATAACCATCTGTAACTCTGTTTCCAGAAGACATTCTCTTTTGAACTCAGGGGATACTTTGTGCACAGACAATATATACAGGCAAAGCATCTATATACATAGAATAAAATTTAAAAATATTTTAACTAGGATGTTGACTTTCTTCTGATAGGTTGATATTGATATACAGAGACACTATTAATTTTGCATGTAGATTTCTTATCCTTTGAAATCCTTGAATTTGTTTTCGGCTTCTAAAATGTTTTGTTTCTTTGTAGTCTCATGCCATCTGAGAACAATTTGACTTCTTTCTATACAATTTTGATGGACTTTTGGTTTGGTTTGGGTTTTGAGTTTTCTAATTTTTCCCTTTTTCCCATTATATTAATTGCTCTAGGGATGACTTAACTTGGTTGTCCAAAAGAGGTAAAAGTTGCCATTCTGTCTTATTCTAGATCATAGTAAAAAAAAAAAAAAAAAAAAAAAAAAAAAAAAAAAAAAAAAAAAAAAAAAAAAAAAAAAAAAAAAAAAAAAAAAGTTTCAACTGTTCCCAATCATAATTATTTTTTAATTTAGTTTTTTACACTCCAGATGTTATTCCCCCCTCATCCAACCTCTGACTATTCCACATCACATACCTTCTCCCCACCCCCTGTCCCCACGAGGATGTCCCTACCACCATCCCACCAGACCTATAAACTCCCTAGGGCCTCCAATTTCTTGAGGGTTAGGTGCATCATCTCTGATTGAATACAAACCCATCAGTCCTCTGCTGTATATATATATATATATATATATATATATATATTGGGGGCCTCATATCAGCTGGTGTATACTGCCTGGTTGGTGGTCCAGTGTATGATAGATCTCTGAGGTCCAGATTAATTGAGACTGCTGGTCCTCCTACAGGATCATCCTCCTCCTCAGCTTCTTCCAGCTTTTCCCTAATTGAACCAGAGGGTTCACCAGCTTCTGTCCATTGTTTGAGTGGGGTTAGTGAAGATTTTTTTGCCAATCTGTAGGTTGCCTATTTGTCTTTCCAGTTTCATGAGGTCCCATTTATCAGTTCTTGATCTTAGAGCATGAGCCATTGGAGTTCTGTTTAGGAAATTTCCCCCATTCCAATGAGTTCAAGACTCTTTCCCACTTTTTCTCCTATTAGATTGAAGGTATATGGTTTGATGTTGAGGTCCTTGATCCACTTGGACTTGAGATTTGTGCAAGGTGACAAATATGGGTCTATTTCCATTTTTCTACATACATACAGACAGTTAGACAAGCACCATTTATTGAAAATGCTTTCCTTTTTTTCATTGTATATTTTTGGTTTCTTTGTAAAAAATCAAGTGTTCATAAGTATGTTGTTTTATTTCTGGGTCTTCAATTCTATTCCATTGATCAATGTGTCTGTCTCTGTACCAATATCAAGCCAATTTTATCACTGTTTCTCTGCAGTAAAACTTGAGGTCAGGGATGGTGATTTCCCCAGCCATTATTTTATTGTTAAGAATTGTTCTGGCTATTCTGGGTTTTTTGCCTCTTCAGATGAATTTGAGTATTGCTCTTTCCATGTCTTTGAAGAATTTTGTTGGGATTTTGATGGGAATTGCATTAAATCTGTAGATTGCCTTTGGTAGGATGGCCATTTTTATTATATTAATTTTGCCAATTCAAGAACATGGGAGATTTCTTCATTTTCTGAGATCTATTTCTTTCTTGAGAAACTTGAAGTTATTGTCATACAGGTTTTTCACTTGTTTGATTAGAGTTACCCCAAAATATTTTATATCATTTGTGGTTACTTTAAAGGGAGTTGTTTCCCTAATTTCTTTTTCAGCCTGTTTATCATTTGTATAAATGAAGGCTACTGATTTATTTGAGTTAATTTTATATCCAGCAACTTTGTTGAAGTGGTTTATCAGCTGGAGAAGCTCTCTGATAAAATTTTTGGGGTTGCTTATGCATACCATCATATCATCTGCAAGTAGTGATACTTGTATTTCTTCTTTGCTAATTTGTATCCCCTTGGTGTCTTTTGTTGTCTTATTGTTCTGGCTTGCACTTCTAGCACTATATTGAATAGATATGAGGAAAGTGGACACTCTTGTCTTATCCCCGATTTTAGTGGGATTGCTTCAATTTTCTCTCCATCTAATTTGTTGGTTTGCAGTAAAGTAAATTGCATTTATTGGGGGCTGGAGAGATGGCTCAGTGGTTAAGAACACTGACTGCTCTTCCGAAGGTCCTGAGTTCAAATCCCAGCAACCACATGGTGGCTCACAACCATCCGTAATGAGATCTGGTGCCCTCTTCTGGTTTGTCTGAAGACAGCTACAGTGTACTTACACATAATAAATAAATAAATTTTAAAAAATTGTATTTATTCTGTTTAGGTATGGCCCTTGAATTCCTAATCTCTCCAATACTTTTAGCATGAAAGGGTGTTGTATTTTGTCAAATGCTTTTTCTGCATGAAAGGAGATGATCATGTGATTTTTTTTCTTTGAGTTTGTTTATATAATGGATTACATTAATGGATTTTCATATATTAAACCAACCTTGCATCCTTGGGATGAAGCCTACTTGATTGTGGTGAATTATGGTTTTGATGTATTCTTGCATTCTGTTTGCAAGAATTTTATGGAGTATATTTGCATCAATATTCATGAGCAAGATTGGTCTGAAGTTCTCTTTTTCAGTCGGGTCCTTGTATGATTTAGGTGTCAGATTAATTGTGGATTCCTAGATCGAGTTAGGTAGTGTTCCTTCTGTTTCTTTATGGAATAATTTGAGGAATATTAGTATCAGGTCTTCTTTGAAGATTTGGTAGATTTCTGCACTAGATCCATCTGGCCCTGACCTTTTTTTGGTTGGGATGTTCTTAATGACTTCTTCTATTTCCTTGTGTGATATGGGCATGTTTAGGTAGTATACCAGCTCTTGATTTAACTTTGGTATGTGGTATCTGTCTAGAAAACTCTCTATTTCATCTAGATTTTTCAGTTTTGTTGAGTATAGGCTTTTATAGTAGGATCTGATGATTTTTTTTTCCTCCATTTCTGTTATGTCTCCCTTTTCATTTCTGATTTTGTTAATTTGGATACTTTCTCTGGGCCCTTTAGTTAGTTTGGCTATGGGTTTATCTATCTCATTGATTCTCTCAATGAACCAGCTTTTGGTTTTATTGATTCTTTATATAGTTCTCTTTGTTTCTATTTGTTTGATTTCAACCCTGAGTTTGACTATTTCCTGCCATCTACTCCTCTTGGGTGAGATTACTTCTTTTTGTTTTAGAGCTCTCAGGTATGCTATTAAGATGTTAGCTTAAGATCACTCCAGGTTCTTTACCAGGGCATTTAGTGCTATAAATTTTCCTCTTAGTACTGCTTTCATCATGTTCCATAAGTTTGGATGTGATGTGTCAATATCTTCATTAAATTCCAGGAAGTTTTTAATTTCTGTATTTCTTCCCTAACCAAGTTACCATTGAGTAGAGAGTTGTTCAGTTTTCATGTGTATGTGGACATTCTGTTGTTTTTGCTGTTATTGAAAACCAACGTTAGGCCATGGTGATCTGATAGGATTCATGGGATTATTTCAATCATCTTGTTTAGGTTGACAGTTGTTTTCTGACCAGTTATATGGGCGATAGTGTCTGTCTTTGTTATTGAGGTGTGTTTCTTGTATGCAGCAAAATGCTGGATTTTGTTTGTGTATCGAGTCTGTTAGCTTATGTGTTTTTATAGGTGAGTTGGATTCATTAATATTGATAGAAATTAAAGAGAGATGACTGGTATGAAGTCATCTTGGTTCCTGATATGTTTGTTTTTGTAGGTGGCTTTTTGTGCTTGTGGTTCTCTCCTTTTGGTTTTGTTATGAGATGATTATTATATTGTTTTTTTCCTTCATGTAGGTACCCTCCTTATGTTGGAGTTTTCCTTCCAGGATCGTCTGTATGGCTGGATTGGTAGGAAGTTACTGTTTGAATTTGTTTTTTTCCTGGAATATTTTGGTTTCTCCATCTATGTTGATTGAGAGTTTTGCTGGGTATAGTAGCCTGAGCTGGCATTTGTGTTCTCTTAGAGTCTGCATGACCTCAGACCAGACCCTTCTGACTTTCATAGTCTCTGTTGAGAAGTCTGGTGTAATTCTCATAGGTCTTCCTTTGTATGTTACTTTTCCCTTTTTTTCCCTTGCAGCTTTTAATATTCTTTCTTTATTCTGTATGTTTAGTGTTTTGATTATTATGTGATGAGAGGATTTTCTTTTCTGGTCCTATTTATTTGGTCTTCAATAGGGTTCTTGTACTTTTATGGCCTTCTCTTTCTTTAGTTTGGGGATGTTTTCTTTTTTTTTCAACTTTTATTAGATATTTTCTTCATTTACATTTCAAGTGTTATCCAGAAAGTTCCCTATACCCTCCCCCCTCCCGGCCCTGCTCCCCTACCCATCCGCTCCCACTTCTTAGCCTTGGCGTTCCCCTGTATTGGGGCATATAAAGTCTGCATGACCAAGGGGCCTCTCTTCCCACTGATGGCCAACTAGGCCATCATCTTCTATATATGCAGCTAGAGACATGAGCTCAGGGGGTACTAGTCAGTTCATGGTTATTCTTCCACCTAGAGGGTTGAAGACCCCTTCAGCTCCTTGGGTACTTTCTCTAGCTCCTTCTTCCTTGGGAACACTGTGTTCCATCTAATAGCTCACTGTGAGCTTCCACCTCCATGTTTGCCAGGCATTGGTATAGTTTCCCCCGAGACAGCTATATCCGGGCCCTTTCAGCACTATCTTGCTGGCATATGCTATAGTGTCTATGTTTGGTGGCTGACTGTGGGATGGATCCCTGGCAGCCACAGTCATTGGGTCCATCTTTTGGATTCAGCTTCACACATGATCTCTGTAACTCTTTCAATGTGTGCTTTCTTCTTAATTCTAGGAAGGGGCAAAATGTCCACATTTTGATCTTCCTTCTTCTTGAGTTTCATGTGTTTAGTAAATTGTATCTTGGGTAGTCTAGGTTTCTGGGCTAATATCCACATATCAGTGAGTACATGTTATGTGAGTTCTTTTGTGAATGGGTTACTTCACTCAGGATGATGGCCTCCAGATCCATCCATTTGCCTAGGAATTTCATATATTTATTGTT